>QANT01000129.1:0-12043 GCA_003254885.1 Purshia tridentata
CTTTCATTCATGTTTTGTAAATTAAGCATGGCAACCAAAACACTTACATTGCAATATGTATAAAACATATCTACATTTTGCACTCTCCAACATTATTGATTCAACTTTCACAACGAACAAATGCTGCTATATCAAAGAATAGAATTTTGTGTCTGTATTTGATTAAAATAGCTAACTGCCCACAAACAAACGCATATGCTCTAAACATCTCTTCAAGGATTTCTTTTGACAAACCTTTGTATGTACAATTGCTCAAAAAACTTATATATTCGAACATACCATGGAAAATTTACAACTTTTCTATACATTTATTAAATTTTCAATCACCCGCAGCAATGCACGGGCCATTTTGATAGTTCACTAAAGCAGCTTACTACTCAATGCATGTCATGTGTTACTTTTGGCAACAAATACAACCACAAATTAACTTTTAGAAATTTAGAGTAAAACAATTGAAACTTTAAATCTGTTTAGGCATTGCAAATAGGAGATGAGATAACATAGATGACATGACATATAGATTAAATTTGCAGATCTGCTTCTATTGACTACATGGATAGATGGTTTCAAGAAATCCACTATGATCAGCAAACAAGTCAAAACTAACTCTCTTTCTATCAACATATTCAATGATAGCAACTCTTACTTTCATCACCATCCTCTATCAACTTAGTCAAATTATCAAGGGAAGATTATTGACCCATAGTTAGCCAGTGAATTGTTGACCGGTCAATGGCTTTTCTGATTTGTTAAGATTTCCAAAACTTTCTTTTTTAGTTTGTTTTAATCACTATTTATACATTGATTATGTAATAGAAAACCATCATAAGAACAATGCAAGTACCAAAATCCAACTTTTTGTATAATGTCTTAGGCAACTTGTATTTGACAAAAAAAAAAAAAAATGCTTAGGCAACTTGTAAGTAGCTTAATTTTTTTCCTTTTGGAATTTATGGGTACTGGTAAAAGAAAAAAATATAATTCTATCTTTATATACTAAAAGAGAACAATCTGTTCACTGTTACTAATGACAGTGTACTTCCGTTTTTACCCCTGCTCTTTTGTCAAATTGTGGAACTGAGAATTGGGTGGGTCATTGGGCCCCTTTTTCGTATTTTACTCCCTCTTTTATTGCCACTTCCTTTTCGGTTTTTTTACGTTTGTGCCACCCATTTGGTTTTGCCTCACATAAAATTTTTTTTTGATCTGATTGCCATTGTGAAATTGTGAGGTTCAGTGTGCCCTTTTTTGTCATTCAATCTGCTTTGGTTTTTGTTTTTCTTTTGTCTTCTCTCTCCTCTCTCTGACACCTGTCTTCTTTTTTGTCATGCTTTCTCTTCCTCACTGTCACCTTCTCCGGCGATATCTTGGACGCTGGACCACCAGTCCCGGACGGCAAAGAGCGCAACCGCGGGGCAGAAAGAGAGCCGGGCTCGGTGAGTCTCAGAGAAGCAAAGGTCGGAGCTGCTCGCAGAAGAGGAGCTGGCTGGCGGTGAGGCCAGCGACGCCGGCCAGATGTGAGGTTGGTGACAGGGAGAAAGAGGAAAAAAGACTCTCTCTCTCTCTCTGTCACTCTGTCAGTCCTTCGTTCTCACACTCACTCTCTCTCTCTGTCTGCTACCTCCGGCTCCGGCTCTGCCTCCTCCTCTTTCTTCACGTAGCTCTCTCTGCAGTCAGGTCCTTATAGGACTGTAAATTGCTTCAATTTCAAGGTATTTTTGTTTCGGACTATCATTTTATTTATGCAAATTTTTGGAGACTTTGTATGATTTGAGGACAGTTGAGAATGGACGTTTCTCTTGCCCTAGATTCTGTGATGCTGCTCTGATCTGATCACGGGGATTTTCTTTAATTGTTTATTTGAGTGTGTTCGTGTAAAAATTTGTTATTATCTGCATTGTTAATACTGAGTTTTTCATAATTATATTGGTAACTGTGTCTAATTGTGATGTATGTGCATAAAGATCTGATTTTGATTCAATTTCGATTGCTGGTTGCTGTGCAGAGTGTTGGGTTTGATTTTGATAGGGAAGGAAGTTCTGTATTGTGTGAGCATAAGTACCTTTTTGAACAGTGCTGGTTTGTTCGTGTGTGTGTGTGTGCGTGTGTATGTTGATAGATGATAACTGGATTGGATGGTGAGGAGCTGAGGTTGATGAAATAATCTCAAGTATTTGTAGCTTTCGGTCATTCAATTTTAAGTTTTGATCAGTCGATGAACAATTGAAAATGAAAAGTCAAAAGTTGTTTTAATTGTGGTTGGGGTTCGACTATTGCTATTTAAAGTGAAATTATGAATTTGTGAGCAAATTGTCTATCAATATGGGTAGTTTAGTAAAATGGAATGCTTATTTTGATTTTCAGGTGGCTCAGGAGAAATCGAAAAAAGTGTTGGTGCAAATGTCAAAGTCTCCCTCCCCTGAACCAAGTGAAACCATATCTTCTTCTATTTCTTGATCTAGATTAGCAATGTTCTATTTGCTTGGTCTCTTTAACTGTGATGACAAATTGGTATTTTGAGTTCAGAAAGTGGACACGTCACTGAGGAAATACGTAATTAAGTGGTCCACATGGTTTTTTTCACCAATATTTAAAATTAAACTGGAGAAAACAATAGGAGAAGCTATTTCAGTGTGGTCTTTATGCTTATTAATTACATAAATTATTGTAACATAAAATGTTGAGTTTTATTTTTCAAGCTATTCAAATGAGTTCATGTTACATCCAGGGATTTAAATGGAACAGCAATGGATGATGCAGAAGGTACAATGGCAACAATTGCTCGATTTGTCGAGCAACTACATGCAAGCATGTTTTCATTCAACACATGAAAAAAAACTTATTATATCATTGTGGGTCTTCTGTCTTCTGACAATGTTGTTGCCCAGTCCAATGCTGCCTTACTTTTGGCCCGTCTCATGTTGGCTTTCAGTGATAGCATCACCAAAGTAATAGATTCTGGGGCTGTCAATGTATGTTTTGTTTTTTCGAATTGTGGATGCAATTTGAATATGCAAATGTCCAATTTTAAAATACCCTGCATAACACCTATAACTAATTGCTTTTCAGATTTTGTGCTATTTGAGAATTTTTGTTGTTCTAATTATGATATTATAGTGTTGATGCAAAAAACTGGACGTCTTCTGAACCAACGCGGATGAGGAAGGATAGACTTGGTTTTGCTCCTTCGATCTTGTATCTTTGACAACTCCTGTACGAAAATGGAGGACAACAGTGGGGACTTACACCAGTGAGGTGTTTGCTAAGAACCCTCCGGTGTATAAGTTAGAAAACGGTAAGGAAATCACGTGATTTATCTCAAGAGCTAGGCTTGAAATCAATCCTGATGATATTAATTTTCTGTGTATTTTCTCTCCCTTTTTTTTTTTTGATCCTCCCCTTGAAGGTGGGAGAAATGGGCTATTTATAGGCAAAATACCAGATACCTGTGTGGAGATGGACGGTTGTCACTGGGCCACGTGGAGACATCTGCGTCGCTCATCTCGCCCACTAGGCCATTTGATCATTAAATGCAGGCATGGTAGGTTGGTGAAGGGACGAAGCAACCGTCAAGTCATGCCATCCCTGTGTCAGATAGAAGACTTTTGCACACTCAACACTTGAATGGATATCCCTTGGAGAGTGTGTACGTCAGGTCGATGCCGACATAATCTTCATGATACCGACCCGAACTGAACCACTACCGAACTGACCATTAGTCCGGCCTCGGAAGTTGGGCGGATCCAACGTACTGCTACTCGGTCCAGCCGACCACTGGGATCGGCTCGGACTAACGTACTCAGAGTTGAGTCATCCCTTTGGTCAATGGTCAAGGCGATGAGCAGGTGGACAGGTGTCAGGTATCTACCTGTGGACTATACGGACACCGATCCGAGCGCCAACATATAGATATCACCTTACCATCTATAGAAGCAGTTTTAGTGTTTTTTGTTAAAATGGTAGCCCTGGACATTCAAAACCAAATGACCAACCCACCACCACTAAAGATGCAACCTTTAATTAACCAAGTTATCAACAACTCTCTATCTGCAATTCAATTCTCCAAATGTTTTGTTTATGCAGAGGTACAATTATCCCACCAGCTGTTTTAACCTTCTTTTCAAAGATGTTTGCTTTATTAATCATTCACATTTTTTAAATTAAGCATGAAACAAATGTTCATGTAAACACAAACAATCATACTTATAAAGCCACATATATGCTCTTCCAATTTCTTTAAACTTTTCAGACAAATTTTACAATCTTTCTTTACAATTTAAAAATTCCAAAGACTTGTAGCAACGCGTGGGCAGTTTTACTAGTATAGGACTATAATTGGTCAAGTTCTTTCTTTCTTTTTATCTCTTCTCAGTCAAATGGCTTGTTTAAATTGTGTGAACACTTGGCCAAAAAAAAAATGTGTGAACACAAACACAACTCTTGCCTCATGGTCATAGTCTAAGTCAACTCATCACAAGTCACAAACCAACACAACACATCACAAAATTGGTACCAAAGCTTTGTTTGTCTACCCACTACAAATATTGCAATAACTAATGCAATGTGAGTTTCTGAAAGATATTTTTCTGATGACGTGTATGATCAATTATTGGATATTTATTGAGGGTTCTCTTTATTTTTCAGATAAGTTTATGGACCTTAAGTTGAGGTATACTATATCTTAAATATAATGAGATACGGCTTGTGAAATTTACTCCGTATTGTAATTTGATAATCAAAGCTGTATAATTTTTAAGTCTCTATACAAGGATTATCATTGCAAAAAACTAAGTAAATTGAAAACCATTAAGACATCTAATTGTGATAAAATAAATACACGAACATAGTGATTCCTTAAACACTTGAAATGACGGCCCTTTAATCAATTGGTTAAATGATTTCTGATTTTTCTAATATTTTACTAAGATGATTCTTATATAGAGACTTATAAAATAAACGGCTTAGATTATTGAATTACGTGGGTCTTACAAACTATATCTCATTATTTTTAAAATGAAAAAGGCCTTTAGGTTTATAGGAGAAACTTTAATTTGTTGTCTTGTCGTTGTTGTATTTCTAAAGCTTTCCTTTGTAAGTGCCACTTGTGCTTTTTAAAGTTATAGAAATGAAATGGGGCCACAGTGACTATGTAATCTTCTACAATTACTAAATCAATTATGGAGTTCAAGCATTTGATCTTAAAGACTCATATGTGTAGTTGTAAAGGCTTAGAATTTTAATATTCGAAGTCCCTTGACAATTCCATATTTGTTCTTTAATTTTGCTAGTGGCTGAATGAGGAATACAATTAAATTAAGTTCGAAATAGGCCATAAGTAATCAATGCTGTGATCTTAATGATTATTTCACCTGTGAGAGAATGTAAGACTTGTATTAGTCTTAGACTACTTAAAGTTGGTTTTCTAATCATCTACGGATAACAAGGTTTTTGCTTTAGATTAGGAACTTGATTAAGTTGAACTAGAAGCTTTTATTACTATGTGTAATCGGATTGGTATAGAAAAGCTATTAGAATTCCTTGTTTCAAAAGAATTAGTAATATTAATAGTGCAATAAGGACAGCTTAAGGTGTTGGCTGAAGGGCAAAACACCTTATAGCCTAGCATTATATATATATGCAGGATCCCTTCACAATCGATTAACACAACTCATAAAGAATTCACACTCCATCTAAAATAAGAGTTAAGGTTTTGAATTGCTGAGGAAGATCCCTGTGGTTTTGGTTTTAATGGCTGCTTATAGTAAGTGTTTGAGATCACAAAAAAAAAAAAATTTGCCTCAAAGTCATAGTCTAAGTCAACACATCACAAGTCACGGACCAACACAACACGTCACAAAAATTGGTACCAAAGCTTGTTTGCCTCCCCACTACAAATATTGCAATAAATAATACAATTTGAGTTTTTGAAAGATATTTTATTAATTTTCTGTTAATGTGTATGGTCAATTAGTCTGTAGGTAATAGACATGGTAACTTTACGTCGGCAGGATGAAATTTTATTGGGGAATCTCTTTATCAGTCAAGTTTTGGAGTGTAGCAGAAACTTTGTTGTCTTGTCGTTGTTATAAGTCTAAAGCTTGTTTCAATCTTTTCTTTTGTTATTGCTACTTGTCGGTTTGAAAGTGAAGCATCTTTCGTCTTTGGCTAAAAACAAAAGGATTTGGCCAAAGACAGACAAAAAGAAATTAAATGGGGCCGGCCACAGTGACTATATAACCTTCTACAGTTACTAAATCAATTATGGAGTTCAAGTATTTGATAGATTTAATATAAAATATAGAAAGGCTGATTGATGGATCCTTTTCATTGTCTTTGAATGATGAGATGAATTGTTAAACTTGTTGTTGAATTAATTAACTCACGTAATTTATAATTGTCCAAAAATCATAAGCAACATAAAATACACAAATTTATAATTTTAAAAGACCAAAACTGTAAATTACCAAAAAAAAAAAAGGTAAAACATGTATCAATCAAATCAGTGTTGATATGAGCTAGGCAGGCCAAGGTTTTTGTCTCTGTATAGGGAGACTGTTAGGTTAGAATGTTAGGTTTTTCCACAATGAGGAAATTACCACGAAGTTGCTTAATTTTAAAGTCTTAATGTAACTGCGAGGTCTTTGCCTACTGTCAAAGAATGCATAGAGTACAGTGAGATATTGGAGATATACTAAGATCCTCATATTGACTTAAAGTTATTGGAGATATTTAAAAAAAGCCCAATAATTTACTAATATTTTTTTGCAGCACTATAAAATTATTTTGATTATTTGATTTCTTCTACCCATTTAATTATCACAATAATGCAAGTTCGTATAGGGTTAGGTAGTCAATAATTTACTACCCATTTGATTATTTGAAACCCACTTTAAAGCCCAATAATTTTCTAATAGTATTTCATTTATTTTGTCCCAATTATTTTCTGCATCACCCAAGACAACACTAAACCACACCCTCGATCGTCAGACTTTCATATTTCTCTCTGGTTCGTTTTCAAAAGTCTTATTCTGCCTTTCATGTTTGGGTCGTGATTCATTTGGTTCGTGAACAAGAAACATCCATCTGCTAGCTGCTGATCCAGAGATTAAATCAAACAGGTATTTCTGATTTCTTTCTCGGTCTTGTGTTTTTGTTTTCTTAAATTTATTTTCTCAGCTCACTCTTGCATGTAGTAAGCACATCCAGTTCCACAATCTGTTTATACAATACTTTCTTGCTTAATTAAATAACATCAACACTTTCTATATTATATATTCCTTTTGTTTTCATATATGTATATATATAAAGACTGCAATATTAAACACAACAAAACTGAAATTTATGAAAACACTCTAAAATGACTTGGAAAATATCTTAATAAAATTTGAAAAGAAAAATTGTTAAAAAAGAAGATAAATTAACTGGGTTATAATGTTTATGTTTTTATTAAATGGCTAGTAAATCGATTAAGAACATAGAAAAATCTCTCTCAAAGTATGAAAATAAAATTATATATGATTATAAATTTATATGCTAGACAAAAAAATTGTGACACCTAACATGTCCTTTTTATCATGGCAAAAAATGGTATGCAGGTGCTCAATTACGAGTTGTTGCCATTTCTTCAAATTGATCGAACATCTGTCATCAGGACTTCCATGTAAGTTCTTCTTGCAACAGCAAATCCATTTCATCAATTTATTTAAATTAATGTATCGATCCATTAATGGATGGAGATATAGACCTGCACATGCTTATCTCCCACCTAACTGCTAGCTTCCATCACTCTGTGCAGTTCTGACTACTCTTGATCCATATCCGTTCAAATTAAGCTTCCTCCTAAAGAAACTATGGGAGAGGCTGTTCTTGGGGCATTCCTTGGGGTACTGCTCGACAGGTTGGCGTCTCGCGAGACCCTGAACTACTTTGGAAGCCAAAAGGGTGTCTCCAAACAGCTGAACAAATGGAGTAACACATTGTTGGCAATTCAAGCAGTGCTAAGTGATGCAGAGGAGAGACAACTAACGAGCCAGAACGAGAGCGAGAGAAAGTCTTTGAAACTTTGGCTGGATGATCTCAGAGACTTGGCTTACAATGTGGAAGACGTATTGTACAAGTTTTCTACCGAGATGTTACGACAGAAGGTAAAGGAGCAACATGGGGCTATCACACGCAAGGTACAAAGCTCCATTTCCAAATTCTTTTTCAATTCCAATATCAACTCGGAAATGAAAGAGATTACCAATCAGTTACACGAGATATCTCAACAAAAAGAGCAGTTTCATTTGAAAGAAAGTGGGGCTTCTCCTAAGGCGTGGCAAATGCGAACGAGTTCCTGCCAACCAGATGGACCTGTGATTGGAAGAGATGAAGACAAAAGGAAGATTGTTGAATTTCTGTCACAAGAAGAGCCCCATACCATCAATTATCATGTATTTGCCATTGTTGGCATGCCTGGAGTTGGAAAGACAACACTTGCAGGACAGGTATTCAATGATACTGCTGCAGAACAGTTTTACCCAAAAGGATGGGTATGTGTGTCTGATGAGTTCAACCTGGTAAGAGTGACAACAGCAATTGTTGAATCAGTCACATCCAATCCTGTAATGGAATTCAAGGAATTCAATACAATTCTAGAGAAATTGAGGAAAGAATTAGCAGGAAAAAAGTTTTTTATTGTTTTAGATGATGTATGGGAGACATGCGACTATGATTCATGGACAAAATTGCAGTCCTCCTTTCTTGTTGGAGCACCAGGAAGCAAAATAATTGTGACAACACGTCATGAAGCTGTTGCAAAAATGGTGGGAGCCACCGAAAATCATAACTTGCAGAGTATATCAAGTGATCATTGTTGGGAAGTCTTTCATCGACATGCGCTGTTGAACATTAACAATGACAGACCACCAAATTTTGAGTTACTTAAGGAGAAAATTGTTGCAAAATGCAATGGATTGCCCTTGGCTGCAAAGACTCTGGGTGGTCTTCTACGTTGTAAGAGAATAGACGAATGGGAAGAAATATTGAACAACAAATTGTGGAGCCTTTCAAACCAGAGTGACATTCTCCCAGTATTAAAATTGAGTTATCACTATCTCCCTTCAAATTTGAAAAGGTGTTTTGCCTATTGCTCACTACTTCCAAATGACTATGAGTTTGGGGAGAAGCAATTGATCCTTTTATGGATGGCTGAGGGTTTGATTCAACAACAACCAGAAGACAATAAACAAATGGAGGAGTTAGGTGGTGATTATTTTCAAGAGCTAATATCTAGGTCATTATTTCAAAAATCAAGCAATGCCAATTCACGATATGTGATGCATGACCTTGTTGGTGATTTGGCACGTTGGGCTGCTGGGGAAATATGTTTTAGATTGGAAGACAAGAGGAATGATGACTCACAACTTAGATGTTCTCCAAAGGCTCGCCATTCGTCTTACACTTGTGGCGAGTATGATGGGATTAAACTATTTCAGGCTTTTTCTGAAGTTAAACGGCTGCGAACCTTTCTACCAGTTTCACAGTCCCATTGGAATTATTTGGCTCATAACGTTACTTTTGATCTATTGCCAAAGTTCCAGTACTTATGGGTGCTTTCTTTGAATGGCTATGAAATAACTGAGCTGCCAAGTTCAATTGGGAAATTGAAGTATCTACGATATCTTGATCTTTCTCACACAAAATTAACAAGCTTGCCTGAATCAATAAGTGATCTTTACAACTTACAGACACTGATGTTAGAAGGTTGTTCTAAATTGAAGGCATTACCATCAAACATGAAGAATCTCATTAATCTGCGTCATCTCAACAATTCACATGTGTCTTCATTGGAAGGAATGCCTGCGCAACTAGGTCAATTGACCAATCTGCAATCGTTGCCTCATTTTGTGGTGGGTCAATCTAGTGAAACAGGGCTAAGAGAGATAGGGCCCTTATTGAATCTTCAGGGGAGATTGTCCCTCTCAAGATTGGAAAATGTGAGTGATGTCGATGATGCTAGGAAGGCCAACTTAATTAGCAAGGAGAAACTTGATGAGTTGCTGTTGGAATGGTCTTCTTCGAGTGACACAAGTGGAATCCAATTAGCTATGCTTGACTTGTTAAGAACTCATGATAGAAATCTCAAAAAGCTTACCATCATAGGTTATGCTGGTTTGAAGTTTTCTACATGGATTGGAGATCCTTTATTCTCTAAAATGGTGCTTGTAAAGTTAAATAATTGTAATAGCTGTCAATTATTACCACCACTTGGTCAGTTGCATTCTCTCAAAGAACTCCACATAGAAGGAATGGATGCAGTGGAAAGTGTTGGTCCTGAATTTTATGGAAAGGGAAGCCCTGCTTTTGCACAACTAGAGACTCTTGAGTTCAAGGATATGCTACATTGGAAGAAGTGGTTTCCTTGCCCGCAAGATGAGGGAATTGCTGTTTTTCCTTGTCTGAAAATGCTTTTCATAGAAAAATGTCCCAAATTGGAGGGTGGGCTACCCGAGAACCCTGTTTCCTTAATAGCAAAGCTTACGATTGTTAATTGTATGGAGTTGGTGGTTTCACTTGCCAACTATAGAAAACTTCGTGATTTATACATCCACAATTGCAAAGGGGTGGTTCATACGGGAGGAGCAGTTGAGTTTGAGTACCTAGAGTCCGTCCGTCTTTCAAATATTTCAGAGCTGAGACTTCAAAATGATGAATTCTTGCAAGGATTGACAAAGGTTAAAGATTTGAAGATTACTGGTTGTGAGTTTACTTCTTCCTTTGGAAATGAGGATAGATTATTGCAGTACTTGATTTCACTTCATCGTTTGGATATTGAAGGGAACTCTTCCCTTGTTGAAAAGCTAGGAAAAGAAGCAGAGGAGTTGCTGCAATTGCAAATGGCTTCCAGTCTCGAATATGTGAAATTAAATAAGTGTGAAAGTCTTTTGAAGGTACCTGAAGGGTTGCATCACCTAATGTCTCTTCAAGAGCTTGAAATATATGGATGCTCAAGTCTAGTTTCTTTTCCAGATGTCGGTCTGCCACCTTCTCTTAAAGTCATAAAGATTAAGGACTGCAAGTCTCTGATGTATTTTGCAAAACGCCAGATTCCTCCAAGTCTAAGAAGAATAGAGATTGAAAGTTGTGAAAATTTGAAATCATTAGTAGAGGAGGAATCAGAGGTAGATGGTTCTTCGTCTTCTTCTTCTTCTCATTGTCTTGAGCATTTGGAGATATGGCATTGTCCATCTCTAACGTTCTTATCATTCAAAGGCCAATTACCCAGGGCACTTAAACACCTGACGATAAGGAAATGTGCACAGCTGGAGTCAATAACCGAGAGGTTCTCCCACCACAACAACACTTGTCTTGAATATATTAGTATCGTGTGTTGTGAAAATCTTAAATCCTTACCAGAGGGCCTATGCCACCTCACCGCTCTTCAGGACTTGACAATTGATTACCGTGAAGAGGGTTTCACTTCCTTTCCCCCCAACCTAACAAAGCTCTTTATTTGGAGAGTCAAGAGTTGTAAGCGGCTGTTGGAGTGGGGGTTGCACAGACTCACCTCTCTTAGATACTTGGAAATCGAAGGTGAAGTTCCAGATGTGGTGTCGTTTCCACCTGAGAATAAGGAGATGCTGCTCCCCAAATCTCTCATTAAACTGTGGATTCAAGGATTCCCAAATCTTCGGCATCTATCGAGCAAGGGCTTTCAATCCCTCACCTCTCTTCAATACCTTAGTTTCGAGGATTGTCCAAAGCTAGCATCCATTCCAGAGGAGGGCCTGCCTCTTTCACTTGCGTTACTTCAAATCTTGAAGTGTCCGGTGCTACAAAAGAAATGTGAAGCTGGTAAAGGACGATACTGGCCCAAAATAGCCCACATCCCTTGCATACTGATTTTCAGATGAGAAACCACGCCTAATCGCGTATGTCTTATTTCATATTTTGATTTTCAGGTTTTGTTTTCATTTAAACTTTACGACACAATGTGGGCTCTACTGATTTTTTTCACTATGATATATCTAATCTCTCCTTTTATTTGTAATTAATTTTTCTC
>QANT01000130.1:0-16239 GCA_003254885.1 Purshia tridentata
AATTTGAGCATCTAATTCAAAAAATGGACAATGGGGGGTAAGACCTTATGAGATCCAATTATCTTGTTATGGGTCTTAAGATTAATTAATAGATTATTGTATTTATTTCATTGAGAAATTACATCATTGGTCCAATAATTCACGTGCTCGTTCCAAAATGGTCCACTTACTATCTAACATTTTCCAATCTCGTCCAGTCTATCAAAATAGTGTGGATATCTGTTAAAATGATTGGTATTTGTGAGTTTTCACATCCCTTGGGTCATCTTCACAAACACCACTCAGTGGAGTCTGGAGGGAGCAGTTAGCCTCACAATTGCAATTTGCTGTCTCTAGACTCTCTTGTGGGTTTCATAATGTGAAGATAGGTGATGGAGAAAGAATGTTCATAACATAATATTTAATTTCATCTTATACAACTTATGTAAAAATGTTCATCTATTATCTGATAAAATCAAAACCAAGTCTTATTGGTTTGAGATTAGGGAAAAGTTAAGGGAACTGAAAATTAGAATTATAAAAAGTAGTGCATAACTTAAAAAATGACCAAGATCTTCTACCCATTTGCCTACCCATCTCCCTATCGTGCTTTTAATATTGTCTATGCTTCCTTCCACCTCGTTCTCTTTCTTTCTCTCTCTACTCTCTATTTGATAGCCAAGATTAAAGCATAGTAGGGAGATGGGTAAGCAAATGGATATGGGATCCTCGTCCCTTAAAAAAACTTGAATAAGATGCGGAAATGGTTAATTTAATAGGCCATCGGTCTTCATTTGTTTGATAGCCGTGGAGGGTTATCCTATGCAAGTTGTATGTATCTGAGTTTTGTGTTACGGGTAAAGATAACTTATTGGTGTACCTGACAAAACATATGCATTTTCATTAGCCTAATTGCTTGCTCATGTAGTAATTTTCTTCCATGCTCTAATTACATGCATCTGCTTCTAAAATTATGATATTATTTCTCATAGCCCATCGAGATTACCATGCTAGACCCAAACAAGCATCTTGGGGTATTCATCCTCATTCCAGAAGACCATCAAGAATTTGAAAAGATTACATGGGAAGTCATCCCCTGACTGAATACATGAATCAATGCCCACAACTACAGATTCCTTATCCAAACACATAAAGCATTCAAGTTCTCCAGCTTTAGCTCAGTTCGGTGGGCGAATAGTAATAAGTATTAGCTCTAATTTTTGTGTGTATATTTTTGCTAAAAATAAATAAATTTCGTGTATATAATGTCAAATATAATGACAATTATGCATATTACTTGATGCCAATATTGAACTAGGCATGTCAGCATCTTGGGTACAACTTATAGAACATGAGATATTTGATCATGGATGTCATATATAACTAGCGCAATTTTGAAATAAAGAAATTAAGGGAAAAAAAAAATGGTTGGGTGGTATAATTGTTAAGGAGGATGAAAATAGTGTTTATTGAGTTGGAATTTATATTGGTATATTAAAAGGTATTATAGAAATAATGAAGAATGTGAAGACTGTTTAAATATTTTCTTACAAATTTAAGGCTTGTTTTGGAGTGCTTTTAGTCGTGCTAAAGTGCCTTGAACCTGGCATAACTACTTTTATTTTTTAACATTGATGTTTGGCTGTTTTTGGAGAGGTGCTTTGAACAAGCTACGAAGCACTTGAAGGTTTTTTCAAGGAGGGTGAAAATATAAGCACTTGTCAATAAAACATTTGAAAATTAAAAAATAAGAATTTGTAAGGATAAAACCCCATTTTTTAATCTCCTTCTCCTAGGGTATAGAATGGGCTTGGTGAAATCCTAAAGCTAAACGAAAACATAAATACCGACAAATCGAGTTTTTATAATATTGAAACTTTTTATTAACCTATTTACAAATAACCTTTTATTATATACTCTATTGAACATAAATATGTGGATACAAAGGAAATTGTAAGAATTAAAGATTTTTGAGAAAGTTTCAACATGAGCAGAGATTTAGACATACTTGCATGTAATTAGGGCTTGCACAACTAGAATCTTTTCAACATAATACAACAAGTCAATAATATAAGAGCATCCAACATATTTCTTATCAATTTCATAGTTATTGGTACATAAGTAGTTTAAAACATAATGTCTTCACATAAAATACAACATTGTCCATAATATAAGTGCATCCAACTTGTTTCTTACCAATTTCATAATTAAGCCAGTTAAGCTTCATGGTAGGGACTTCATTGCTAGAGAAAGTCTCCCTTCCTGTTTTGATCTAGGAATACTGAGGTGGCACTAATTTCTTCAACCCAACGACATACAAGAGTCTCCGAATACATTTGCGATTACTTGGTTGAGAGAACTCTGCAGCACCTCCCAAATTTCCTCCTCCAGCCTCGAGGCTTTCGGTTGGAAGCACACCAAATATTCAAAAAATAAGCTTCAATAAATGTGTTATATAATGCATCGTATGTAACAAAGAAAAAAACAAAATTTAACATACAGAAAGATCACATTCGGAGAGAACTTGACTTGAGCCATAAAAAACCCTAAGGGTTAATTACCACCCGAAATATAGTGATGTAGGCCAACATGGCCACCGTGGGACTCTTTTTTGGCTAATGTAAGGTGCAACGTAAATAATAAAACTAATAAAAATGCTAATATTTTACATAACTTTAAATTCAATTAAAAAATTAAAAACCGTGAAAAAAAAAACAAACATAAATCCCCAAAATGCAGCAACCTAATCACCCCTTTCTTTTCGGCCTTCTACCCATCCTTCCCTTCCAGCCACCTCAACACTGACTGGTCATCAATGTGAAAATAATAAAATACGAAAAAAAAAAAACTCGAATTTTTGAGGTCTAATTCAGTTCCAATTCCACTAATTCAGTTGGCCAAGCTTCTCCTCCACAGCACAGTTTTGCCTTCAATCTCATTATCCCCACAATTTGGCCTCCACCGAAAGCCCAAAATGCACTTCTCTGAACCCTCCCACCTTTACATAAACCAATTCTTCTTTCCCCCAATTGATTTTGAAGACCTCCAAGAAAGAACCAAAGACAAAAACAAAAATAACCCTCTGTGTCACTCACCCTCTTTGTGAAATTTCGTCAAGTGTTGGGGTTCATGGCTGCAAATACCAATCTAGTCGGCTTGGTCTATGATATTTGCGTTAGCCTTTGGAGCTGTGAAGTTATTTTCCAAAGGCTTTTCAAGATGGAAAGAATAGGTAGGGAACTAGCTGGCGGTGGGAGGGGCTGGCAGCAATGAGGAAGATGGGAAGGAAGGGTGGGGGAGAAAAAGGAGGGTGCTGCATTTTTTGGGATTTGTTTTTTTCTTAATTTTATTGGGGTTGTATTCAATATTGACTTTTAAAAACTTATTTTAAGTGACAGACTTTCATAGTAAATAGATTTGACAAACTTATGATAGACTTTCATAGACTTGCATAAAATTCTATATAAACGAGTTTCATAAAGATTGATAAGACTCTCAATGACTTCTAATAAATTATATAGCTACCATGGAGTCCAAGAAAGATGTCGAGAACAAACTTTTTCTTATAATCTCTCATTTTTCTATATACCACATGCTCATTTGCTAAACTTTTTTTCCATTTTCCAAAGTACCATAATTTGAAATTTTTCTTGCAAATTTATAAGAGTGCTCAATGGTTGGTTCAATGGAGCATGTTAGTTGTTTTTATGAGTGACAATCCACACACGAAAATCTTGCATAAGGTATATACAAACGGTTAATGGGCAGCAATCTTCTGCAATATGTATATACAATAGATGGCATCAAATGGTTAAGGGACAGAGTTTCGCTGGTGAGCACAGATGTATATATCTATATTGCATATACGTATTGCACCAGATTAACCATTTGAGAGACTCCTATCCAAAAAAAAAAACAAACTCATTGGATAGACTCCCCTCAATGGTTAATGGGTGGCTCTAGTCCAGCAGTTTGCATCCTTGTGAAAAGTCTTCTCATCTTACCTTTTTTTTTTCTCTTACAAAAAAGCCTACAAAATTCTTTGGAAGAAATGAAAGAGAACTAATGAGGTTCCTCACAGCCAAAAGTCTATAACTTAAGAGAAATCTATAAAAGTCATTGACATTTTGAATACCCCCTAACTTCTATAGACTGTTTAATCGTCTATAGAAGTCTTGATAGAATACACCATGACTTTCAGTGACTTTTTAAAAGTCTATGAAAGTTTTTTAAAATATCATAAATTTTTATTTTTTGTCCACGCAACTTCTTGTATTAGCCAAATAAACAGACCCATAATGGCCATGTAGGCACGACATGTCATCAAATTTAACAGAAAGGACGACAGAGTTGACAAAGGTAAAGTAGGACATAAATCAATTATAGGTGGTAAAACAAGTCCCCCNCCCCCCCCCCCCCCCCCCAAAAAAAAAAAAGATGTCATGTGGTAATATGAAATTTGCGTAAACTTTGGGTGGCAAGGGCAAGAAAGCAATTAGGCCAAAACCTTGATGCCACCAATATATGACCATAATCACAAAACACAAGAAAAAGAAACACACAAATGTAATGCAACCTAGAAAGAATTACCTGTACAGTTCTCTAAATATGTCCCTGAAGCATGACACATCATAACCATTAAGCTTAGATACCATTTTCCCATCTGGATAGAAATGAAGTTTTGGCTGCAACAAAATACACAAATAAACTAAGTAGTTTCTATTTTCAGATGAAAGCAGAGCTAAAATATATTCACTCAGCTTGAACAAGTTCAGTGTAGTTTGTTTAGCTTTTGTAAACCATTATTAATTAGGATATGGTAAATAAGTACAACCCAAATTTTCGACTTGTAAACTAAAAAATGGTTTAACCACATGAGAAATTAGGTTAGTGGAGCTAAGTATGGACATTTAAGTTCAAACAAAATAAATGGACCAAATCACTCACCATACTGCAGAGATTATATAGGTACACTAACTGTTTAACTTTTTCCTACAGATAGAATAAACAATGTTAGTATTCTAATTTCGACATAATTACAGGAAATAATTTCATAATTCTTCTATAAGCATATGCATGTTGAGAGCATGGAAGAAAATTACTACACGAGCAAGCACTAGTGGCAGAAATAGAAAACATCAATGGCAGGGGCAGATATAATGAAAATGAGTTGTAGTAAGGGAATTCATAATTAACACCAAAAAGAAATTCAGAAGCAGAAACAGAGGATCAAGTAATTTGGAAAACACCTAAAGGAAATGAGTGCTCGATGGAGGGTTTGGGTTTGGAGTTGAAGCAGCTTCATGGGGATAAAAGGTAACACAAAAGAAAGAAGCTTCAGAAGGAGACAATGCGTCCATGATGCTAAAGATAAAAATGGGAAAGAAAAAATTGAAAAGGGGCTGCCAAACACAATTCTTTTGTTTTTAAAAGATTCCCTGTTTTTGAAAAGAAAAAATTGTTTCTGAATTGAATACCAAACGGAGCCTTAGTTCTTTGACCTTAATCTTAAGAAGGGATTCAGAAAATTTACAATAATACTAAAATGGTTCAAAATTGATCCAAGTTAACAGAAGACAGTATTACAATGCCACACCTGGTGAATGTCTATCTTATATATTTTCACATGTGGGAATTGTACTCTCAACTCTTCAATGGCTTTAGATAAAACGTTGGCTACACAAGGAAAAGTAAGCCAAGATTAAGTCGAAAAAGGGCCGCTAATTGCAATTGCCTTAATTGATGAAAGTAAATCCTTTACAACTTACAAAGAAAATCGGTGACTGTCATAAAGAAGAAAACTGCTGGCAACGATTCACCTGCAATTACAAAGAAACAGGGTATTACCGAACCGAAACCAAAAAATTCGGTACTTCAAAAAGAATTCTAAAGTAAATATTAGTATATTACCCTCAACTTTGTCAAGTTCCTCATGATATTGCTTCGCCGAGTTAATGAGGACAACATTTGGGAGATCTGAAATAACAATTTAGTGGAAACAGTAGAGTGAGTGGCAACAATTAAGAAAAGGAGATACCTGTTGAGGAAGATGAGCAGAGGCGTCGGTGGTTTTGGGAGTGAAGGGAATTGAATAACGGTTTGCAACTGGAAGTAATGGTTTGTGGTGTGTTTTTTTGGCTTTTTTTACACAAATACCACCTGAACTATAAAGGGTGTGCTCCCGTACCACCAAACTTTTTTTTTATTATTTACCACATAAAATTATCAATATGTGCCAATGTGGCACCTCCAGTTAATTTTTCTGTTAAATCATTAACTTTTTTCTCAAATTTTCTAATTTGCCTTTAAAAAGATTTTGTTTTTTCTTAATTATACTTGATGGCAAAATAGGAAGTTTGAGAAAAAAAAGTTAATGATTTAATAGAAAAATTAACTAGAGGTGTCATATTGGCACATATTGATAACTTCAGGTGATAAATAGTAAAAAAAAAAAAAAAGTCTAGGTGGTATGGTAGCACACCTCTATAAGTTAGGTGGTATTTGAGTAAAAAACCTATTTTTTTTACCCCCTAAAACTACAAGAATGTTTGAATGGGTATAAACACATTTTTATGAATATGTTACCTTTTACTTGAATAAAATGCTAGGGTCCTCAAGTTTGAGGACCAACCTTGTCCTCAAGCCCGCCAAAAGTCATAATTTCGTCGTGTCGGTTAAAAATCGAAACCGTTTAATTTTTAGATTACCTAATAAAGATCATCTCTACAAAAAATCAACTCAATCAGAAATCATTTGGTTGTACAATTATTAACGAATAAATATAAGGTCATAGTTGAAAGACCAAACCATGTATCTATTCGTTAACAGTTATACAATCAAACGATTTCCGATTGAGTTGATTTTTTCCAGAAATGATCTTTATTAGGTGATCTAAAAATTGAACGGTTTTGATCTTGAACCAGCATGATGAAATTATGATATTTGGCGGACTTGAGGACCCAAGCATTGTCCTTACCTGAATATGAGATATAATGAAGGGGAGAATTTAGAACCTTTAGGGCCCGTTTGGTTCACGGAATTAATTTCTTAAGAAATCTTCCTATACCTTTCCAAGGATAAAGGAATTTAAGATTATATTCCCATGTTTAGTAATGTTGGGAAAGTAAAGACCTGTTTGGCACTACTTCTTAGAAGCGCTTAGTTTTTGCCAAAAACGGTTATGCAAAGAAACACATACAAATTTTTATAAAAAGATTAAGTAGTTCAGGCAAAAGCACTTGAATTGTTTCTTAATGAAAGTACCTGTCAAGTACTTCTCAAAAACTCCCTTATAAGCGCTTTTAGAACTTAAAATCACTTATATATATTTCTACCAAATGCTATTAAAAGTGCTTTTACTAATTTAAAATGACAATTTTAAAAACACTGCCAAACAGACCTTGAACCAATAATTCCTTTTTAATTTTTATTCCTTTGTCTGGTTTGTGCAAGAATAGGAAATAAAATTAGTTTAGTTTTCCAATTATATACCTTTACTTATTAAACAAAAGCAATATTTATTTTAATTAATTTAATAAAATATCAGGATTAGTTTAGTAAATAGAATAAAAAATAAATAATTTCCCAAGAGGGAGAAACCAAAATCCAAGCTCTAGCAAGGGTTTCATTTTTTCCCCAATAAGGGAAATCATTTCCCTTGGGTCTGAAAATGATTTTCCTTCCATGTATTTACCAAATATAGGGATATAATTGATTTCTCATTCTTAAACTTCCAAAACTTGAACCATACTGGCTTTTCCTATGCCTTTTTCAAAGGAAAGGGAATGTAAGATTTCCATTCCCCCATTTATTAACATTGGGAAAGTAAAACCAATAATTCTCTTTTCAATTTCATTCCCTTGTTTGGTTTTTTTGTAGCAAAATGAAATCAAATAGATCTAGTTTTTCAATTATACCATTATTTATTAAACAAAAGCAATCTTTTTTCTTTTTTTTTGTAGAGATGGAATTTTCAAAAATTATGAGGGTTAATTTTGTCTTCAAAATATGTAATAAATACTTTCCCAAGAGGGGGGAAACCAAAACCCAAACTCTAGCAAGGGTTTCATTTTCCCTCCAATACGGAAAATCATTTCCCTTGGGCCTAGAAAAGATTTCCCTTCCATGTACTTACCAAACATGAAAATGAAATTGACTTTCCATCTTTAGGTTTCCAAAACTTAAACCAAATAGGCCGTAAAGATATTGCAAGCAGTATTTGAATGCAATTATTGTAATTTTTATGAAATTTGAAATGCAATTTGAAATGCATTTATTGCAAACAGTATAATTTGAAATGCAATTTTTATGAAATTTACTCCCACTATAATTTGGAAAAACTATTTTTGGGCTGAAATAAATTGCAAGCCTGAATGATCTTAAACATACAATAGATAAGAGTATAGTATTGTAATACCGCACAAAGCAAATATTGGAAGAAGAATAGTTGATTCACATCCCCTTAAAATGAGCATGAGTGTGAAAGTAGCTTATGTCATCTCCTTACTGAAAAGGTACGTATCCATTTGCATCCTCTTGCCACTCGTTTCCTTTGCTCAGTTTTTTGATGCTCTGTCTCTGTCTTGCCACATGCTGTTGTTTGTATTGTGTTGTATAGCTCTCTCTCGGACACACCATCACTTCATGTCACTTCATGTTAACTTTGCAATTACTGTGTTGCAAAGTTTCAAACTTGTAAGAATATAATTGGATTTGGCAATGAAGTGTTAACATAATAGTTAGTGCAATTAAAGGGATCTAGCTTACCAATTTTCAAAATCAGTATGAGAACCAAACATACATGCATGACACGCACATACGAATTTCACATGAATCTAGATTCTGCCTGGTAAAAAAAGAAAACATTAAATCAAATTAACAAGATATGTATATTTCTTGACCTCAAAAAAATAAGCTAATACAGAACATTGTGTGTTAGAAAAAAAATCAATCCAACATGAACATAAAACAAAGGTTTAAAGTGTAAATCTTATCCAGATTGAATTATTTATTTTTTCTTAATAGAAGTGAAAACTTATCCAGATTAGATTAAACAAGAGATAAATCAATGGGGTCATTGTGTGTGGTTTGATTTCAATCTCAATATCCTTGATTAGATGCAATCAATCTTATTTTAAGAATTTTATTGTCCACCAGAGTGCTACAGTGAAACATTGTGCTTTACATAAAATAGATAATTGCAGTTACTTTACATATGAATGCTGGAACTTGCTTTGAAATTAATTGGATTAGTGATACAAGTAAAAAACATGAGATCAGAATAAGGTGTAAAATGTGAAACATAGAGTATTTATCATGAATTGCATTATCTACAAAGAAATAAGTAACTAAGTAAGTACCTGCATATTGCAGTACACTATATAATGCACACCAGTTCTTCTCTTCAAGTTATAAGCTCTTGAAAACCTACAAATCAAGCCAACATAACAGTTGACCAAAAAAATAGTCAATATATTGGAAAATTAACACACACAAAAATATCAAATAGAGACTAGAGAAAAGCACAATGACCCAGAAAAAAACAAATTTAAACTAAATAAACTAATCAAACAAGAATACCATAAGCGAAGTGGAGGTGGTAGTGATCGAAAATTTACAAATGCAACTGAGACACTCCTCTTAGCACATTCTCACATAGGTTGAGTGATAACAGTCTCATACTTTGTTGTTAAAAGTGATAAAATCATATATATTCTCTGGCCTGGCAAAGCTTTCACTCCAGCAAATCAGTGTGGTCCTGAAGTTGTTCAAAGTAATTCCAAGAGCTGCATATTTTTTCAAATTACAAGAAATGAGCTAACACAAAGCACATGCACATGAGAAGAGAGTCAATAAGAAAAGTGATGCTTAAGATATAAATATCATTTGGTTGTTGCAAGCATATAATACCAACAAATTTAGTAGGAAACCACTTTTATACTTGGAGATGATGAAGGCCCTGAAAATTGTAGCTTTAAAATGTACATGTTTGCATCAATCACATGGTGAAATAGAGACTGAATGACTGCATTTCTTAATTTCCTTCTTCTTTGTCAGTTCACCATCTTTGTTCTATACAATTTTACAAGCAACTCTTGCACCCGTAAAGTGTAATTAAATTCCTTGCCATTTTTCTCTCACAGACACACATTCTCTGCTCTTTTTCTCTCTCACAGACACACATTCTCTCTCTCTCTCTCTCTCTCTCTCTCTCTCTCTCTCTCTCTCATCTCCTACCACAGCCCACCCAACCAAAAACAAAAGTCGAAATACTGAAATTAATACATAAACATAATTTCCATATAGATCGACTAAAAATTACCTTAGACAAGTGGTCTACCGTGAAGTGTGATAATGAACCCATAGATACCAAAAAGAAATGCCAGTCATGTGTGCCATAACAAACATGTGCAACATGCTTTAAGAAAAAATTATTAAGCGTTGTAACAACATTCTCTGAATCATGCAAGAGCTTAAATTAGAAAGGAACTTGATATCAAAATAGGAGGCTAGCTAGCTTGAGTACAACAAAAACATTTGTATTTTATTTAACAAAATCAACAGAACATATACAGGGAAAAAAAAAATCTCAAATGATAAGAACTTGAGCTAAACCTGTGAATACATACAAGTGAGTATGTAAATAGGAAAATAATTTTTGTGAATAATTGGAACAAAAGATGCGATTACCTGATTTCTGCAATAATGTGGGTACACAACAGTCCATCAAATACGACTTGGTAACGTTGTTGAAGGCATATACGACTTGGGACAATGGGACAATGTACTCATCCGCTCATCTTGAAGAATGTCTAATTGCGGATGAGTACAGTGTCATATGCTGAAGAAAGAAAAAAAAAAAATAAGGATAAACAAGTTTCTTTTTTAGAAATGCTTCAAAAACCAGCTGTTTTTGCAGTAATAGTCGCACACTGCTTTGAAATGTTTTGTAGTGGGGAATGAAATTTCTGTCAAGGGAATCTGCTAATTAAAGTAAAACAAGACATGCACAAAATTGAACAAATCATGAATAATTGATTTGAGAAAAACAAAATACCTTCAATACTTGGTATGTGAGAAATCTTGTGCCACTCTGGGCCGCTTTCCTTGGTGCATCTCTCATTTAGGCGAGGACAATTATAAATCCATAGTTTTTCTAACTGGGTGAGGCGTTTCATAGCTTTCGGGAGATACATCAAATGCTCACAATTCTGGATTTCCAGCTTGGCAAGAGACGTAAGGTTACCCAACCACTTTGGAAAAGCCTTCACCCCGTTAAAAGATATTATAGTCAAAGATGTTAAAGAAGTGAAGTGTTGAATTTGTTGAGGCAGAGATTTGAGCTTAGGCCACCCCCACAACGTTAAATCTTTAAGCTGTGGTATAACTTGAAAATCGGGGAAAGAATCCAGCTCCTCCGAGAACCCACCAATAGACATTGTAGACAAATGAGTGAGACAGTGTAGCTCCATTGGCAAATATTGTAATTTCCCACACTCGTTTATAGTGAGAGAAGAAAGAGATTGAAACCTGGATATGTCTTCTGCCACTGATATCAAATTGCCACAGGCAGTGATTGACAACTTCTCAAGGGATGTGCGGGATGGTAGCCCACTCGGCAGACTTGTCAATCCATCACAATTATAAATACTCAACTGACGAAGAGATGTGAAGTTGTATAAACTGGGAATACTCTCTAGAGTAAGGAAATCACTTATTGACAACTCCTCAAGAGAAACAGGGATTTGCAAAAGTCTTAAATTTGGACAATCCCTGACCCTCAGAGAACGAAGGGATGTCAGGCTCTGAATTGAAATGCATGAAATTAGCTTAGGGCACTTACCTATACTCAAATCCTGAAGAGAGGTATAATACTCAACACTCGGAAGGCTCGACAGTTCAACACAATCTTCAATTTCCAAATTGCGTAGGGATGGGAGGACGTGTGAAATTGGAATGGCTGTGAGATTGGGGAAACCACGTATTGTCAACCACCGAAGAGATAAAAGGCCTTGTATTATTGGAAATGACGTCAGATTAAAGCACCGTCTTATTTCCAATGTGTGAAGAGAGGTACAGTGTTGTAATTGGAGGCTTGATAGTTTCTCACAATTCTGAATATACAATGTGCGGAGAGATGGGATGCCCTGTTTAATTGGAATGAACTCTAGACTATGGCAGCCTGATATAGACAAGTACTCAAGAGGGAGTGCGTGTAGCCCATTAGGTAAATGCCTCAGCTTCGTACAATCATAAATAGACAGCGACTGAAGATTCTGGTTGTTTCCAAACATCCTTTCAGGCAAACAAGTAAGCTCCTTTACATTATTTATCGTGAGGGAAGTGAGAGTGGTTAGTTGACTGCTTATAATATTTTCTAGTGGCATGGCGCTGTCAATATTAATTACGGTCAACTTCTTGAGAGATGGAAAATGACTGGTGGGTGCATTTCTCAATTGGCGACAATACTTGATAGACAACTTCTCAAGACAGGGAAACACAATTACTTTTTCTGGTGCTTCCATCCATTCACTTAGCATCTCGCACAAAACGATACTTAAGGTCTTCAATGCTGGAAACAAAGCCCTTGTCTCACTCCTTATGGTAGCCGTACCATAAACATGGTGATAGCCATAAAACTCAGCTCCCACGCATTTTAGCTTAGGCATATAGCAAATCCAAAGATGTCTAAGATTTGGTAAATGTCCAAGCATTGGAATTTCTTCACATTCCCTGCAACCGGATAACTGAATCTCTTTCAAATTGAGTGGCAGCCCATTCATCATCCATGATGCAAATTTAGCACCCATGAAGTTTTTAATCTTTAAGCTCTCCAAATTACAGTGCGGTTGGAGGCCTTCTAATACAGCCTCATCATTGTTGCTGCTTTCCCTTGAACTCTCCCATACAAATATTAACCAGCGTATGTTTTCTTTCCCCACTAAATTTGCTTTCTTTGCTTCTTCTCCATCTCTCACAAGTTGCAAATTTTTTATCATTAATTCACCTGTCAATTCACTTAAGCCACCAAGATCCTCAACTCCAGGACTCTTTTCCCCACCCAGAATATAGTAACGAAATGTTTGCAAATGACTCAATTGCTTTATTCTGAATGGAATTTTGTCACCCATATCAAAATAAACATGCCTCAAGTTAATCAAATTTTCCAATTCCTTTGGAAACTTTCTAAGAAACTGATTGTTGTGCATTCTTAATGTCTGTAGATTATAAAGTTGACCAACAGATTTGGGGAGTGCTTTGATTCTTGTTCCGGAAACATCCAGGTACCTCAAGTGTCTCAGTTCACCAATTGAAATTGGCAAAACCTCCATGCCCGCCTTATATAAATTTAAGACTCGCAAAGCTTTAAACCTTGGGAAGATGATATTAGGAATCTTTTCATCATTCAAAAACAGTGAGCGCAATCTTCTAACACTTGTTTTTTGCATTATTTCTAGTTTTGAAGTAGAAATCCGTGCAACATGTCGAATCTCAAGTGTATCATCATTATCATTTTTATTGATGTCTGGCGTCAAGCTCTCAGATTTGGATACTTCTTCAGCAAGATCATGCACAAGATCATGCATCTTGCAACTGGTAACATAGCCAAACTCATCTTTTTTAGCATCTTGAAATAAGGAGTTTTGCAATAAAATATGAAAATATATGTTGCCTATATCCTCCATCTTTTGATTGCTCTTTTCAGGAGAAGGGTGGAGCAATCCTTGAGCCATCCAAAGTTGGATCAAGTTCTCTCTTTCAATTTTGAAATCTTTCTCGTACATTGAACAATATGCAAAACACTGTTTCAAATATGGTGATTTTAGATTATCAAAACTCAACTTCAAAACTGACATGACTCTCTTCTCTTGATTTTCTTGTAAGTTCCATATTCTACTTTCTTTAATCGACAACCATTCATTTGTGGTAGTTCTAGAACGCAACAAGCTTCCCAAAACCTGTTGGTACATTAATTAGTAAAAAATTTATATATATTTAATAATGAATAGGTTAACATTAGCAATAGTAACAAAGCAAAAATAGCAGTTTAATACGCCATGTTGACTATATTTCAACAAATATTCTTTCGGAATGCTAAGAGCAATAGTGATCTCCATATATGTTTTCCATTAGGCTACGGATTTGTTTTTTCAAAAACTTTGTTAGAGTCATACTTGGGTTTAAAAAGAATTATTATTAAGTAACTTGTAGTCATGCATGGCTTGGTGATAATAGTGGTTGTAGAATCATATATACGAGTGTACTGAGGAATCAACTTCTTCCGATACCCAACTGTTTTTTCTTGTACAAACTTGGTTAATTAGAGTTATACGGGTGTTTATTAAACAACTTGTACAGTCATGCATGACATAAAACAAAGAAAAGAAATTAAAGAGAAGAAGAAGAGAAAAAACTATATATATTTCACGTAACTTTATGATTGCAGCTTTCTTAATAACAAATAAGAATTAAAAAAAGTGTAAATTAACTTCAAATATATAATATGATATATACATACCTTTGCCACCAATGGTAGACCTCCACACTTTTTAGCAATCTCACTTCCAATTCTCTCTAGATCTGGGTCTATTGGTCCACTACCACCTGGAAGTGCTCTACCCTTAATTATGGACCAACATTGATCATCAGATAGTAATCTTAAATCACACCTACTACTAGGAAGCGTTTCTGTCAATGATGCAACTTTGGCACTGCGGGTGGTGACAATGATGTTGCTTCCTCGAGCAGAATTGAGAGTTGACAAGCAATTCTTGATCAGAGTGTTCCATTTATGAGTATCTTCATTCCAAACGTCATCAAGTACGAGAAGAAATTTTTTTTTCTTCAACTCTTCTTGGAGGGTTTTGATCATTGCATCTTGACTTTCTCGTATACCAGCTTTTGTTGGGTTGAGTGATTCCAACATCCGAATTAAAATCGAATTGACATGAAAAGGGTCCGATACACACACCCATATCTTTTTATCAAAATATTTATCCACCTCAGCTTCATTGTATACTGCCTTAGCCAAAGTCGTTTTTCCTAGGCCTGCAATTCCCACAATGGCCATAACCGAAAGATTTTCTTGATTGTTGGGGTTGATCAAGGTTGCAATTATCTTTGACACCACCTCCTTTCTTCCAACGATGTTTTCATCCTGGTCAATGAATGAGTTGGTTTCTCTCTCCTCTCTAATTCCATGAAGGGTGGCATCGTCATTGGCTTGAAAATTTGAAACTAGTCCAACGAGAGATGCCTTACGCTCGAGCTCCACCAAAGAGGCATTGATTTTCTGGATTTTATGCGCCATTTTTTGACGAAATAAAAGGGGATTGGAGAGAGAGAGGCAGTTGAGTACCTTTTTGTTGATATGGTTTTGCAGCTCCACTTGACGGCGGAGACGTTCATAGTCGATTTGGTCCAACACATCGTCTGCCTCATCAGCTACGCTTTTAAGTTTCTTGACCCAGATTTCCACTGCCTCGAGACGATTTTCTGGTCGGTGGGCAACATCGGCTAAGAATGCTTGAACGCCGGACAAGGATTGGCCGAGCTTTGTAAGCTCTGTTTTGAATCCCCATGCAAGACTGAGCTCTTGAGCAGCAACTGTAGACACCTTCTTCAGTATTTCCTCGACCGCAAAAGTGATGATAGTTTCTGCCATCTTTACTTCCTTTCTCAAACAGACACAAAGAGCAGAGAGATTGAAGTTTGAAGATTGAAGATTTAAGCAGAATAATGCAGAGTAGATGGAAGTAGAACAATGCAGAGTACCTTTTTTCTTATTAAGGAGCGTCTTAGTACTGTTTTAGCTTCACAACTTTGAATCCATTATTGGTGGGCCCATTAATTATTACTCTTGCTTTCTGCAAACTTTCATTGAATACATATATTTGGTGGTTTGTGGTGACGCGTTTTCCACATTTTGGGTCCCACCACTTGCCGCCTTTTTTTCTTGTCTACATGCAAAGAAAAATAATTACATTTTGTGTCCCACCGCTTGCCTCTTTTCTTTCTTGTTTACATGCAAAGAAAAATAATTAAGAGAATGTTATCTACTTTTTTTTATTTATTTTTTTCTTTAATTAAACGATATGTTATTTGAATGCACATAATATTAAAATTTTAATAAATAAAACTATCAACTTTTTTCCTTCCACATTTATCTATATTAATAATTTACCAGCTGTATTAATATTTTTTTTTTTTGGGACCAATGTATTAACGTTAACTATTTAACTCTTATAGAAAGACTAAATT
>QANT01000132.1:0-10250 GCA_003254885.1 Purshia tridentata
CAGTCCTTCTCTAGAGAGGATCCCCGCACTTTTTAAAGTTTGCAGATGCAGACAAAGGGTAGACAATAGGTGGACAAAGTGTGGATACAAAATTGCAAAACATTAGATCTTGTTGCAAATATGTTATCTATGTCAACAAATTGTCTGCACTTTGTCCACACTTTGTCCATCCTCTGTCCGCGTCCGCAAACTTTAAAAAGTGCAGTCATCCTCACCTGAGAAAATCCCTATATATATATATATATATTTATTTATATGCAGCAAGGCTCCATTGTGGCATTCCCACAAACTTCTAGTTTGTGTGATCCCCCTTGTGAGGCTCACACGAGTTGTTTTGTATTGATCTGAACCATTCATTTTTTTCATCTCCATTGATAGATCATCTTTGCAAAAAATTAGTCAAATCGGAAACCATTTGCCTATTTAACTTTGACTAAACAAATGGACGAACCAAATATTTTTTATGAAACCGTTTACTTATTTAGTCAAAGTTAAATAGGCAAATGGTTTCTAATTTGGCTAATTTTTTGTAAGGATGATCTATCAATGGAGATGAAAAAAATGAACGGTTCGGATCGATACAAAACAACTCGTGTGAGGCCCAAGTTTGTAGGAATCCCACAATGGAGCCTTATTCTATATATATATATATATGTAAATTAAGATCTTGTGGATCGGTGAAAATGACATAACAACTCGATCACTGATTTATTATATCTCCACTAATGAGCCAAAAAAAAAATAAAAAGGCGTGTGGCATGGCATGTGCCATAGTCTGCATAAGATATAGAATGTTAGAAATACACTCGAAATTAAATTATTCCAATGTCCCAAACCGACCAAAGATTCCTCTATAATGTTGCTCTTCATCCTCATCGTCATCAACTAATACTCCACTCACTCATATCAACATTAACGATTCATATAATTATCCACCTTCTCTAAACCCAAATCCAAATCCAAACTCGACCTTCCCACCATCTATCTCTCTCTTTCAATTGTGCCATTCACTTGGAAGATATATTCATGGATTTGTCGGTGATATTGTCGTTATTTCGGCGACATGCTGTAAGATATATGTATTTTACAGCCTATTTAAATATCAACGATATGGAATTCCGATATCTCGCTCAATGTTTCGTTGATTTTACCAATTTTTTCATTCTTAGAGATATTCATGTCCGTTATTTAGTTAATAAATTGACATCATGCTCGTAGATTGAAGTTGTGAGTATATATATAGAGGCTCTTTCTATTGAGGGATTCCTCAATAATTTTATTTAATGGATTTCTTATAGGCTTATTTCATACAGAATTTCAACGATCCGAACTCTTTATTTCTTAAGTCTATATTATTATTCTTGTAAAATATTAAACAAATTGAAAACCATTAAATTATCAAACTTTGATTAAATAAATAAACGAATAAAATATTTGAATAACACTTGAACTGGTGACAATATATTTAATCGACGATCAAATGTTTTCAATTAATCACATTTTTTGCAAAGAATATTCTTCGGAGAGAAAAAAAAAATTGACAGTTATGATCACCAAAATACAATATGGAGTAGATCGATCCTAAAAGAAATCCCTTAAATAAGCTTATTTAAGGGATCTTTCAATGAAAGGGGCTTGTATATATCGAAAATTACATAGTTGGTCAACATTTTTTTGTTTTTGTTTTGGTCAACTAATTGTTGCGCACTTGTTCAAAAAAGGTCATTTCCATCTATTTGGAGTGGATGAATGTTTATATGAGGGGCAAAACTGCTCTTGCACCCTATCAGTAGCTTCCATATCTCCCTATTAACCATAAATAAAAACCTTCTCCCGCCTAGCAAAAATTGAAAAGACAACGATGAAGTGCCAAGTAGAAAACATGAAAGGTTTATATATATTCTCAAAAGAAAACTACAATTTATGTGATCAATAGAGTTTAAAATCTCTCTGCAGTATGTTACCTGGCCTAGGAATTATATACATATAAGAGATATACATTTGTAGGGTATAACGTTCTCTTTCTAGATATTTAACATGTTATGTTGAGATTGTTAATTTATATATATCATACATTGAAAATATATTTTAAAAAGAATCTAGCATCCAATACTGTACAGAAAAAAAAAAAACACTAGTGTTAATAAAGAAAAAGGGTAGTCAAAATAATTCAAACCAAATATGAAATTTTATATCATAGATTACGTACTACCAACAATACACTATTACCAGTGCCTGGTGTATTCCATTTTACATGGTTTTCTTTCACTTCTCACACATGCATGGTGCTCTTCTGATGGTTGTTTATGATGCTTACATTTTCTAGGAACCATTGCCAAACATTCCAAATATTTTGCAAATGCTCTTCTAGTATGTTTTGCAAATGATCTTCTGACAGTATCAAATGTATAGGATTTAAGCTTACCGATTGATGAGGGTGGACGAAGAGAGGGTAATGAAGAAGAAGAAGAAGAAGGAGAGATAACATCTTCTTTTGCTCGCATTACAACTTGGATAAGCAACATCCATCCCAGTATTAACACCATAATGATTCTCAAATGGTTTTCCACCATTACTTTCAAATTTAATTTAATTTCTGAATTTCCTTTCATTCGTATACTACAAAGTCATGTCTAAGGTGACAACATTCTTATACTCTACTTTAACTGTAAAAGAATTTTAAATCCAAATATAAAAAATAAAATCCAAATCCAAGGGTTTACGCTAGATAAAATAAAATAAAGTTGTCATGCCTCTTTTTCTTAAAAAATATGAAATAAAATGTCTTTTTCTGTTTTGATATGTACTAAAGATCATTACTCCTTTTCGGTTGAAGAATTTGCATCCCCTAATACAAAAACTAGATTAGAGGACACCCAATTTAAGGCATATAAGGACACCTTTCTAAATTTAATATAACAGATTTTGTCCTTAAAGTTGATTTAAGTCACTTAATGTATTATTAAATATAAATATTTACTAACCCCCAATTTAGACTTAGGTTCTTCAAAACTCCCCACTTTAAATTAAGTATTTGAAATCTCCCTATTAGTTCTTCCAAAAGTACTTTTAGTCAACTAATACCTAACTAAGTTTGACACCCAATTTTTGAATGTTTCAATTATAACCCCTAACAAAACTTAAAAACCGCATTTCTTTCTCTCTCTCTCTCTCTCTCTCTCTCTCTCTCTCTCTCTCTCTCTCTCTCTCTCTCTCACTCACACTCACTCTTTGAAAATCATTAAGCTATCAAACTTTGATCAAATAAATAGATGAACAAAATATTTTGAATAAACTCTTGAAATAGTGATAATTTAATCGACAGTCAAATAGTTTTCGATTAACTTAATGTTTTGCAGAGACAATCCTTCCATGGAGACTCAAAAAATTGATAGTTACTACTATCACCAAAATACAATTTGGAGTGGACCCTACAAGGGATCCCTTAAATAAGCTTATTTAAGGGATCCCTCAATGAAGGGACTTGTGTATATAGGAAATTATAAATTTGGTCCACTTATTTAATTTATCGCTAGTTCAATTTGGTCCACGATCCTTTTTATGTTTTGTTTTTGTCCTTTAATTGTTCCACTTGTCCAAAAATAGTCATTTCCATTTATCTAGAGTGGATGAATGTTTACATGAGGGGCAAAACTGCCCTTTCACCCTGTCAGTCCATATCTCCCAATTAACCATGAACATAAACCTTCTCCGGCCTAGCAAAAACTGCGATGAAGTGTCATATAGAAAACATGAGAGGTTTATATATATTCTCAAAAAAACTCCAATTCTTCAATAAGTAAACCTAATTATATACATATAAGAGATATAAAAATATAGAGTAATATTCTCTTTCTAAATATTTGACGTTATATTGAGATTGTTAATTTAGATCATACATTTAAAAATATATATTAAAAAGAATCTAGCATCGTACATAAACAAAAAAAAAAAGAAAAACAATACATAGCTATGTATGTTTATGTTGTCAATAAAGAAAGAGGGTGAGTTAAAATAATTCTAACCAAATATGAAGTTTTCTATCATAGAATACGTACTACCAACAGTACACTAGTGCTCGTTCTTGCTGTAGTTTATTTTACATTGTTTTGTTTCAGTTCTCACACATGCCTTGTGCTCTTCTGATGGTTGTTTATGATCTCGACATTTTATAGGAACCATTGCCAAACATTTCAAATATTTTGCAATTACTTTTCTTCTTGTATTATCAAATGTATAGGATTTAAATTTACCGACTGAAGAGGGTGGACGAAGTGAGGGTAGTGAAGGAGAAGAAGGAGAGATAACATCTTCTTTTGCTTGCATTACAACTTGGATAAGCAACATCCATCCCAGTATTAACACCATAATGAGTCTCAAATGGTTTTCCATCATTCCTTTTAAATTTATTTTTATTTCTGAATTTCTTGTCATTCTTATACTAAAAGGTCATGTCTATGGTGACAAATTCTTATACTATATACTTTAACCGTAAAAGAATTTTAAATCTATATATAAAAAACAAAATTCCAAATCCAAAGGTTTAGGCTCTAGATAAAAAAATAAAAAAAAATTGTCATGCCTCTTTTTCTAAAAAATATATAAAAGAAAATGTCTTTTCTCTTTTGATTTGAGTAATAAAATAACATTCTTATTACTCCTTTTTGGTTGGAGAAGGGTCTGCATCCCCTAATACAAAAACTAGACTAGAGAACCAATTCAAGGCATACAAGGACGCCTTTTTTATTTTAATATAAAAAATTTGTCTTTAAAGTTGATTTAGGTCGCTTAATGTATTATTAAATATAAATATTTATTAACCCTTAATTTAGAACTAGTTCTCTCAAAATCCTCACTTTAAATAAAGTATTTGAAAACTCCCTAAACTACAAGAATAATATGCATTAGGGGCAAAAAATATTCCCCCTACAAATAATAGTAGGGGCCAAAAAAAGCCCCTAAATGGCATAGTGGCAGTGAGAGCGGCGGAAATAATAAGCGTCCCTATTGCAACTGTCACTAATTAATATTAGGAGTGGATGTCATTATTTATCCACCCCAATTACAAATAAGGGCAGATATTTATTCGACGCTACCTTTAATTATAACCGTATTAATTTAATTCTCGAAGGCAAATAATAACTAATTCTACTTTAATTGAAAATAAATTAGGGATGGATACAATACAACCACCCCAAAATAATTGAAAAAAATTGTTGAGGCACTTTAGTATTTGCCTCATATTAATTCCATGATTATTTTTGAGGCATTTAGCATTCGCCTCAATTATTATTATAAATTTATTTAAAAATAAATTAGGGGGGGATAATAATCACCTCAAATTAATTCAAAAAAATTATTGGGACACTTTAGCATCCGCTTCATATTAATTTTGTAATTAAATTTGTATTATTTTAGAGGCACTTAGCATTCGCCTCTATTATTATTTTAAATTAAATTTAAAAAAATTATTCGAAAATTATATATAATTTTGTCCACACTTACATACATAATTAACTTGCTTTTTTTTTGGACATATGATATTTAATTGATATTATTCTTGAACTAAAATAGAAAATATTATAAATAAATCAATCTCAAAAAAATATTATTAACAAATCTGAGTGTCAAGCAACTTCACTACTACCTATATATAATTCCATGAAAAAAATTATAAATAACATAAAAAAGTACTAGCGTCACACATAATTCCACCGCTACTACAAAATTAAATAACAATCTAAGTCTCGCCCAGCATCCCTCTAAAACCTTGCGGTGTAGAGCTAGATGTAGTCTCACTAAAAATCTTTCGCAACCCACATGTTGTCAAGTCAGCTAGAATCTCGCGAGTTGAGTCACGCGACCCACATGTTCTCTCATGCTAATTGTTGTAATTGCTTATTCAGAATAAACAGTAACTATACACTGCTTTTCTTCTTTTGTATCTTCCATCAAATGAAAAAATCCAGCGCCTTATCATACCAGTTCCACTAGAATTAACATATGGCTCAATCAAATTGATCAAGTCAGAGACATAAGCGCTTGATGTTGAGTTATCATTCTCATGTATATTTTTACTTATTACATTGAAATAAATATGGACTTATAATTCCATAAGATAATTTTATTCTTATTATATTTTGTATTATTATTATTTACTTAATTCTATAAGATATTTGTATTCTCTCCCTTTTTCTAAATTTCAATTCTACTTACATATAGAGATGGTGACAAACTGACAACATTGAACATTGAACATTTGAGCCTCATAGATACTCATGTCATATATTCACCTTGTAATATATAAAGTGTAAAAATTTGTAGTATAAATAAATTTAAAGTGTGCTCAATTAAATTTTAATAATTAGTGAATATTTTCTAAGTAGTATTTGCCAGCAGTTCATTCTATATTACCCAAAATCCATTGTATATTTATATTTCTTTTTTTTTTTGTGAAAAAATATCGTAAATAATTGATTAAATAAAGATTAGTTGTCTCTTAAAATTTCATTCAAAATTTCTTTATTTTTTTTCTGTCATATTTTACCGATGTTGATAGTTTGTGGAAATTTCTTACTTTTGGACTCATTATTGTGGGACCGAAATTTAAGACATTGGTCTAACCTAACCAGTGAAAATGTGTAAGACTTATTCTAAATTATAAAAGTATAGGACTATGACCTAGTCAAACTTGAAAATATTAAAATCAGGTAACAGAAATTACCACTTAATTTCTTTAGTACGTATTTTTTTTTCTTTTTAATCACTATAATGACCATCAATTTGTATGTATCTTCTAATTAGTCTTTCATTAGCCATAAAAATGAAAAAAGTCTTACATCCGAATTGGCATGGAAACCTTAATTCAATTCTTTAGTTTATGTGGGGTAATCCAATTGAAGGGCTGTGGAATTTACTTTCTTGAACTCAAGTTCCATCCTTTTTCTCTCGAATAAAAAACTATCTTAATTCATTTTTGTTATAAAGTGGCTGCTAGCTGTTCCTAACGCATAGTTGACTTAGAAACTATTAATGAAGAAATTGATTATAAAATGACCATGAATTGATACCATGAACTCCTGATTTTAAAGACTTTAATCACATATAAATTAATTGAAGATGATTCGAGTCATCAATATTCAACATCTCCATCAAATACGTACGCGTGATAAGGGTGAAATTTGTTCAATATGTCTAAGAGAGATATTTGGGCTTACAAATTGAGAAGCATTCTTCAACTTATTTATCGCAAACGATCTTGCCCCATTGGCTATGTATCTCAGGCACACGAGTATCCAGCGACTGCAATATCTAAGGTTGGGCTGCTTGGCCATGGTTATTCGGTACAGCAAGGTCTGCAGTTGTTAAGATGCACCAGCAGAAAACCTTCGACGAATCTTTATACCAGAATGTAAGAACGACTCTTTACATGATCTTCTCCTCTATTATAATTTTCTCGTCTGATCGAAAGAAAGAAGAAAAATATTGAAATTTTGGTAACTTATAATTAAATTTGTACTCCATATATTAATTAACTGTAGGGTAAATATTGGTGGAAAGGACAAGTTTCAGCAACCACTACCAGGTTCTAGTACTACTGCTCCCAGGCGCAGCATCGCTTATTGGTATATATGCATGAACTCAGTCGATCACATTAATTTTTGGATATAAAGAATTCGGAATTTTTAAAGACCTCTTTAAAATTCATAATGTGGAGAGAAATGCCATTGAACTAATTGCTAATTGTTTTGTTTTATGGTACTTCCAAATTGAAAAATAGAATAAAACCATTTGAATCATTTTAATTGATCCACCTTTATTTCAAATATAGTACACAATATAATCACTGCGGTGAAATTAACACATAAATGCAGGGCTAGATGGATTATGTTCACAATATTGTCAATGTTGCCATTTTGGAAGCATAATGTCGGAAAGCTGCAAAAAATTGAAGGTATCCATCCAAAATAGTCTTTCTTTATTTAGTGAAAGGTGTATAAGATACAAGATTGATAATATAAATTTGGTTAAAACTATGGTGCCTATTAGAAATGTGGATAATTGAATGGGAAATTTGGATGTTTCAGGAGAGGCAGAAATGGTTATTGAAGGGTTTGAAAATGTAGCAGAGGTTGTAGAAAGAGTGGCAATTGTGGCTGTGAAGGCCTCAGAGAAAGTAGCTGATGAACTCCCTGATAATACAACACTAAAGGATAAGGTTTTGTGGGTCGAAAACGTATCCAAAGTGGCTGCTCAAGATGCTCAACTAGTAATTGATTTAATTCATAAGGTACTTGTGTCAATTGTCCTGTATCGCAAAAAATCTGTCTGTATATACTTTTACTAGGAAATCCGGTGCTCTCTACTTGTTGATTGTTGTTGTTGACTGATCTATATATTTGCTTTAAAACATAGGTGGATGCATTGAAGCAGGAGGTTGGAGACTTTGAGACATTGGTGGAGCCCGCTATTAAAAAGATTGGAAAGCATGACTTTGAAGGAAAGTAATTACAAGGGCAGACAGGGAAATGTGCATGGTTTTCATGCATGTACATGTGATACGTACTATATATTGTCACTAGCAAGGATATAAGAAATTATAGAGTTTGATAAAACTCATTAAGTCGATTGATGATAATTAATTATTAAATTTGAGTATGATATAATATTTTTATCTTTGGTCGGCTCAATTTTTACCAGACCTTACAAAAAAGGAAATTAACAAAGATCTTACAGAAAAATAGAAACTATAGACATAACGGCCACTGGCAACAATAAACCTCTTGGGGGTTTTGGGAAACAAATCAAATGAACTTTAATTTCAGAGAGGAATTTGAGCAGACGTTGAGTAAAATGCAAGAATTTCGAGCTAATGGAGGTTGGCGTCTAAATATTAGTTCCCTTTGAAGCACTTATGTGCCACAAGGATGTTGTGGGTGTTTAAGCCAATCGATCTCTAGACTTGGCCGCGATGGCTATTTGTTCTACCATTGGGATACTGTTGGCTAGGTTGCTTGCAGATCGATCTTACTCTCGTGGCATCTGCGGAATCGAATTAGGCTTAGGGATGTTTTAAGTTTTGGGTGTAGGGGTGCGTTAAGGTTTGTTTGGTTCAATCTTCTACTTGACGAGTAATATTTTATATATATACCTCAAACCAAATATCTGAGTTCTAGAAATAAATAGTGTGACAGCTTTATCTGGTCGACTCAGGGTTTCTTTTAGGATTTCAAATTTAGAGTCTAAATGATGAGTCCAAATGGCCATACATGCTCTCATGTCATCCAATATAAATTATTCCGTGTTTGGCTTGAAATAATGTCACATGTATGGGGGTGTGTTGAGAAAAATCTTACATTAAAAATATAAGAGTTTTACCAGTGGTTTATATAAAGATTTAAGCTATTTCTCTTATTGTCAATTAATTTTGAAATAAATGCCTTGGACTTCCTTTATTGACCTAGTCAAACTTCAAAAAATAAAAATCAGGAAACAAAAGTATTACCACCTGATTTATTTTGAATTTTTTTTTTAATCATATATGCCAAATGGTAGGTAAAATTTCTTAGTATCCTTGGCTTGGACGAATTATCCGAAGACGATCGCTTTAAGCAAGAGCACGAAAAATTGAGCGTTTCTTATCACAACCTTTTTTCGTAGCGGAAGTATTTTACTAGTTCCCTAGGAAAATATGTTGGTCTAGCAAAAACAATTAGAGGGTTTAAATTGATCCTTTCTGGAGAATTAGACGGTCTTCCTGAATAGGCCTTTTATTCTTCTTCTTCTGGAGATATATATATAGTAGAACAATTCTAGACTATTTAGGAAATAAACCTAATAAAAAACTAATATACAGTAATTAGAGAAAAATAGTTAATTACATATATTTAAGTAATTACACCTACCCTCCTATAATTAAGCACACAACTCACGCCAACAATATGTCATATTACATGTGCTCCTTATTTCTTAATTTTAATCACGCTAATGACCATTAATTTATATCTATCTTCTAGAAAGTCTTCCAATAGAATTGGCGTGGAAACCTTAATTAATTTCTTGGGTTATCAGTTAACTTCTTTAATTTCACGAATTATTATAACCCATAGTATGTTGACTTTAGAAACAATTAATAAAATAATAATATATACAATGACCATGAACTCTGGATTTTATAGACTTTAATCACATATAAATTAATTAGAGATGATTCGAGATAAGGGTGAAATTTGATCAATATGTCTAAGAAA
>QANT01000137.1:0-123027 GCA_003254885.1 Purshia tridentata
AGATTTTTTTTTTTTCTGCAGGGCAAAAAGGAAAAAAAATGGAAAAAAATTGAGAGGATGGTCAACTCAGCATGAAAGGGTGGTCGGTATAGCCTGAGCCTAATTAAAATTGCACTGCCTACCTGTCCAAAAAGCTTGGCAACGATTTAAAACTTTCTTGTTTTCAACTCGTGTTTTGCACATGTAGAGTTTCAGTCAGTGCATTAGTCCCAAATAACAAAGGCTCGGATTAATTCCAAAAAGAAACCATTCCAGCTTACAATGATACATACGGGCAAAGATACATCTAGCATTTAATCGAGAATTACTGGGTATGGGGATGACTAAACAAGTAAAATCATACATGGCAAATCAAGAACGAGGAGCCGTCATTTGCTGCTTCTTTATCCTATCCCCGTTCTTCACCATGCTGTACCAAGAAACAATAAACAATTCAATTTATCTTGCCATTGTTCAATTTATCTTGCCATTGTTCAAGTAAATGCCATTGCAGACTGATATCAACAAAAGAAAATTTCCATACCATCAATGACCTACAAAATCAAATCACATCCTTTCTTAAACCATTACCTGATATCATGAGGGGTGATAAGTATCCACTGGGAGCCTTCTGCCAGTGCAAAATCAACAAGAGTGTCTAGGCTGATTTTCCGACTTACAGCATCCTGAATATCAAATGCAATGCATCAAATTGTTGGTATGATCCATTCTTTTGCGTCTTAAACAAAAAAGCCTATACAAGTATGAACACAATCTTATATCCTGGCATAAAGACCTCGCTTAGACCCTTACCATAAATACATCAAACTCATCCATTGCTCTAAATGGGGCTTCGGTCATTCCATGAAGAGCCAATGCAAAGCACAATGTTGAGAAGGAGCGTTCCCCACCTGATACAATCAACTTTAGCACAAATGCCATATTTAAATAATAAAAACATGCTGAAGAAACTTCAATACGGTTTTCCACACAGAGTATAAATATATAAATAAACGAATCACGATAAAAATATAAATCATGATTATGGAAGTTTGAGAAGTCCCACATTGCTTGAGTGAAAGCATAACCAATGAGTCAAATTGATTAAACAGTGAAATCATAGAGCAATGAAGAATTTCAAAAAAAGCACAAATAAAAGGACAGTCAGCCCTAAAAACTATTTAAGATGAAAACCTGAAAGCCCTCTAGTGTCTCGAACAGTGTTGCTCGATGCATCCTGGGGCATCTTTACCTAAAACAAGGAGTAAACAGCATCAACTCTTGGAAAACCAAGGGGACTAACAAAAGAAACACCAAGCTGTCATAGTACCCAAGAGCAAGGTAAACAGAAGTAGCTCACTTAAACTACTGAAAGAAATATTAGGTGGGTTAAAATGATAAATACAAAATGAATCAAGTTGCTTACCTCAACAGAAAGGGTCCTCTTCTCATAACTAACCGTAATCTTTCCACTGATCCCTTTCTTTCCCAGATGGGAATTAAATCTAATAGGAATAATTAATCAGTTAAGAACAGATTTTTGTCAAAAAGGTACTTTGAATTGGAAAAAAACATATTTGGAATAAAGAAAACACTATGATGAGTGTGATTTATTATTGTGAACAGAGAACATACTGCCATGTCAACTGGCGCTTTAGAAGAGTTGCATTTCTTTGGAACTTGCCACGTCGCATATCCAGGGCTTTCTGGCATGCCTGAAATTTAATAAAACAGGAAAACATTCATGAGGAACTCTGAGCAGCAAGATTAAACATTCAGGGCAAGAACTCAAAAAGAGCTAAAGATTGCGGTTGGGTATCAGTAGAACATATCTCATACAAGGAATCAACCTTGCACAGCCCAGACATATAACTACCAACAAAAAGCACTTCTCCAAAAATGACAGTTAGAGTACCAGCAAAGCAATATGTATTCTGGAACTTACATTTAACTTTTCTCGAAAAGATTTGTATGTTTTCCGTTTTCTTAAAATCTTACGTTCCTTTTTCTCATATGAGATCCGGAGCTCATCAATGGATTCAGTGTATCTGCAACAGAAAATAAAAATAAAAAGATCTGATATATGCTGAAGCTTGGTTTTGTATAACAAAAGAAATGAAGAGATATCATCATTCAAATACCTCTGACTCTCTCGCTGAAGCCTCTGATTCAGCCTGGTTAATTGGACGCTGAGTTGTTCCGGAGTGCTACCATCCCAATCACCTAAAGCTATAATTTCACTCTCAGGGCAAAGGACGGATGCCTTTCTACTATTTTCCTGCAGTTTCATTCTTAGCAAATCATTGATACTAAAGCAAGATCTTTCATATACAAATATTCTACAAGAACAATTCAGAGACACAAATACAAACATCAACCATAAAAGAAAGGGCAGTGAAATCAGCAGTCCAATTTAACATATTATCTTGCACAACAAGGTGCCTGGAAATTTACAAATGTAAAGAGAAATGTAGGAGCAAAGGTGGAGTGTCAATGGGAAGCATATTAATAAATGGCAAAGTTAAATTTATGTGCTTGTTAAACTTTAAAAGTTGTCAATACAAGCAAACAAGAAACTTGAGATTGAAATCTTACGAACTTGTTTCTTAACAAAAGACAGTAAATGCATATAAATCTAATGTCAGAGAAATTATCTTGAATAATGAACCAGGTTCACATTTAAGAGAGTGAGATTTGAGCCAACTTCGTCTTCCACACTCCAAATTTTTAGTCTCCATATAACCAATATGAAACTGTTGGCAGTCAGAATATAAAGCATAATGCATATGCAACAACAGGATGCAAATGATACCTCACGCTGATGCTCAAGATCCTGATAGAGTTTTTCTGCTTCTTTAATATCACGAAGGACCTTGTTCTTCATTACATCTTCATAATGAGCCTTCTCCTGAGATAAATATTCATATTGATGAAACAAAATGAGCTACAGCACTAGCAAAGTACTAAAAACATATATGTGTCTGTGTCTGTGTGAGTTTGGGGAAAGTGGAGGCAACCGCTTCTGCAGAATCTAGATTTCGTTCAATCTCCATCAAGTCTCTCTCTGCTTCCTCAAAGGCATCAATGTCTCCTTTTGCTGACTCTATTTGTTTATCGGACACAAAGAACAAGTAAGATGAGAAGAGTGTATTATGGAACCAAATACTTAAAAGTTGAACAATGTTACCATACCACATAGATTCTCAAATGATACTTTAAGATCATTGGTCTTTGCTTCCGCCTCATCAATTTTGACTCGAAACTTTTTCAACAAGATTTCTGTGTCTTGAATCTCCTCTTCGACTTTCTGATCACTCCAAAATAAGATAACCTTCTCTTAGAAAACATACATAATAGAGTCAATGATAACATAAAGTATTATGAAACTGACTGAAATTTCATGATGAAGCTCATCAACAGTTGACGCATGAGATATACTAGCATCAGCAGCATATGCATGGCCAAAATCTTGAACTGCTAGTCTCTTAGATGTCAGATTACGGTCCGTATCCTTACGCCTCCTCTGCACAAAACGAAAGAAGCAACAGATTATTAACATAACAGCATAATTAAGTGAAACATATAGCCAAGGAAAATGGAGAATGAAAATCCATGCAGCCAAATACAAATTGGACCAAGTTTTCTTGGCTGAGTACAGTACATTTTGCCTTTATTTTTGGTCGAATGTACAATGTGCCTTTTAAATGTTAAGGTTGGTTATAACTTTTTTATATTTTAATAGTCTCATTTCTCGTGTCTAGCCATTTCTTTTACATGTTTTAAGAAGTGATAGTATTTGATTAACGTTGATACGGTATTAATTGAGTGATCATTAGTTATGTTATGTGCTTGGCAAATCTTACTTTTTGTACAGCCAGGTCAAACTGATATATAATTGGACAATTATATTAGATTTTAATTTAAAAGGCATACACTTGTAATTGAAAAGAAGACACGAGCAAATATTATTACCTTCACACTATGGAGATTCTCTTGAAGATCATGAAGTTTGACTTCTGCATCCCTCTTCCTCCTCCAGCACTGCTGAGCTTCTTCTTGTACACTTGATGCTTGTCTTTTAAGATCATTAATTTGATCCTCATAAGAACTACAGAGACGGCCGGTTTTGATTCGCTTGTTGGGAGGAAGAATTGTCTGGACAAAATTACGAGAAAACCTAAAAAAAAGCCAGAAATAAATATTAATTTTGACCAGATGAAAATGATAACATATTAATTTTACCAGAAAAATAACAGTAAGAAATCCTTACCCCAAGTCAAAATTTTATTTTTACAAAAGTAATAGAAAACTAGAATGAAAGGTAAGAAAACTGGACCAGTTATACATGTGAAAATTAAATGCATTAAGGAACAGGGCTTGGATCTGTGGCTTACATCCTATACCCATCTAAAGTATAAACCTCCTTCAGATTTTTGATCCTTGGGTCAAAAGCAACATCTTTTCCCACATCATAATTTCTCACAAGAACTTGCCTTTCAACACTTCCCTGGAAAAGTAAGCATAATTGAGCATACAAAAATAAGTAAAAGTGAATTTGAGGAAGATAAAAAACTAATAGAATAAACAATAAATCATTTACATGAGCAGAGAAAGCTGTAAATTTACCATATCTACCAAGACATTTACAACGATATGATTATCAGAATTAAGAACAGAAAAAGTTGTTGGGTGCCTTGTTTCCGGAAGCATGTGAGGAGGTATATTCAACCTGCACCAGAAAGTAAGAGGAGAATCATGCAGTCAGAAAGAATCAACATGCACTGAATGAGACAGCAAACTGAAGAATTAAAGATCTACCTTGGTAATGAAAAGTCATATATGATAATCTGAAGGTGGCTGTAGTGTGCTTCCCTTGCACATGCTCTCAGAAGCAGAGAGTCTTTATGATTTGTTACAATGAAAGCATTGAGCAACCTTCCAATGGCATGTTCAACAGCAGGAGCCCAGACTTCACCATTAGTCAAAGTCTGCAAAAATAATCATTACATTAAGCTGTAGCACTTGGCCTGTAGTTGCGAGTGGCAGCAAAATTGATTTCCATCCACATAAATAAAAGCTAAGCCCTTGGTAACCGCCCAAGTGGTGAGGGTGGGTAGGGTAAATGTTAGGATTAGGTTAGGTCCAGAGTTTGATTCCCTCCAATGTAACAAAAAAAAAAGCTAGCTAGAAGAAACTAAGTAAATAGAATAGTACTAAGTGAAACTATTTATTGTAAGTTTGTAAGTTGTAACATTGTGTAAATGATGGGCATTCTTAAACAGAAGAAAAAAAAAAACATTAAGCAATATGCCTGCATTAAGGAACAAAACATGTCACTAAAAATTTTGGAATTCCAATGACATGTTTGTTCTCCCTTATCACATAACCAACACTTCTCATTCAAAATCATTTAATTTTTCAATGGTTAAATATAAGAAGTGCAAAAACGAGATTGCATAATGGAAGTTCAGTGTACTTGTCCATATAATGCCGCAACACTTACCAAATGGGCACCAATTGGACCAATGGGAGGGCTTTTAAATCTCTGGTGATATCTCTCAATCGCACGTAGAAGGTTCATCACTCTATCTCCACCAAAAGCTGTGACCTGTTTGAGCAAAACATTTTGAGAATTTAGTTGTTTCTAGTAAAAATGGACTGCAGTTGCATATGTCCACACAGAAAAGGCTCTGTTGTTTTCTCATGTATCTGAGACCACAAGATAGAGATTTTCACCTTGTTGGTTTGGTTTTGCTGAAGCTCACGGATGGAAAATGAGATTTCACGAAGCCTCTTGTCATAATTTTGAATCTAAAACATCAACAATGTTATTAGAATTACATCCAAGAATGACAGCTATTAACTCTGACAAAAAAATTACCTCATCCCTTACATGGAATAGATGAGTTACGACTAAAAATATCCAAATAACACGGGGTTTTTCAGAAGGAGATCTTGTGCTAGAAATTAATTTAGTTTATAAAAGATCCAGAATGACATTAATGTTAATTAACAAGATATTTTAAAATTTCTAAACATAGTTTCAGAAAAGTGGATATGCAAACACAACCATGCATAGCTATGACAATCCTATGACTTGACAAGTTGCCATGTCCTACACCCCATTTTACGTTTCAGAAAAGCAGATATGCAAACACAACCTTATAGCTATGACATAATCCTATTTTTTCGCAAGTTGCCATGTCCAATACCCCATTTTCCACATAAAGTTGTGAAAATGATTATGTGAAAAGAACAAAGCAAATGAAAGAGCGAGAGGAACCCAAGAAAAGGGTGACAACAAGTTGCGCTACAATATTTCTAAGTTATTAAATCAACCAAATAAAAAGGGTGACAACAAGTTGCGCTAACAATTTCAAGTTATTAAACCAAGTCAAATATTCCACACCAGTTCAGCTATCTCTCTGATTTCATTAGCTGTCTGGTGTACACTTTCAGATAATACACTCTCTTCTTCCTTCAACCTGCAATATCAGTGGATGCAACTGCGATTAGGTTAAATCTCCCAGGACAGCAGTGCAAAACATAAACTGATGAAATTAATGATTTTTAACCTTGTAAGCATTGATTCAACAGTAGCAACCTCATTTTGGAGTTCCTTCAGCTTTTCCTCTATTGCAGATTCTTCTGCCTGCAACAATATCAAAATTAGTGGTGTAAAAGCTGCAACTTCAAAGATAGTTTGAAACGGTAACTTAGGCATTTACATGCCACTCTTGTTGAATAAGGGTGCCTGCAACAGTGTCATGCAGCAATTAAAGAAGGATTTATCCTAATTTTGAATAAGGGTAAAGTTACCATTAAAAAAGACATTAAAAGTTGGATATGGAAATGAATTTTTGGGGTGTGAATAGCATCACCCCATAAATTCAAGTCCCTAGACGGGTGAGACCTGGTGTTCAACAACTGGCAAATGTATTTACATGTAATTTAATGCACTCTGGCACAAAATTATAGTTTTGTAAATCATGGTTATTTTTCATTATCAGTCTAGTGTCAGGGTTCTCTAGAAGATTATAAGGGTTTAATGTTTTATCAGTTGATTGAAATTTCCTAAATTGAGAAATATTATCCTGTACAACAAAGAAGCTTCTAATTTCAGATATTCAATTCAAGAGTCCATAGTAATGTTTTCATTAGTACCCAAAGAATCGAATTTGATGATAGAAACTTGACTATTGAGTATTAAGGCAAAGCTGCATGCAGCTTTAATTGCTTTAAGAAGCTGCGAACCAGAATTTCCTACAAGTACAATTACCGAATTTCTGGAATCTTTCAACCATCAAGATATCTCCCAGCATACCTTTAAACCCTAGGTCCTTTTCTCCATTATCACAACCATTTAGTACCATGTCACTTTAACTTTAGCTCAACACAAAACTGTTAGAGGCAAGTTTTGAATTCCATCCTATGTCAGCACCTACTAAATAAGCCTTTTTTTGTCATGGCCTATTAAGTGGACTAAATCATCTTAGACTATAATGAATCATTATTTCAGATATTTTCATGCAAACCATCTAATATTCACATCAAAATAAGCATCCTTGTCATGAAAATTGGTATTAATAGTACTCCAAAGAAAAACAAAACAAAGAAAGAACAAACTTGTGTGCGGTTAGTTAACATAGTTTTGCCAACATGCTCGCGTATTTAATATACTGCCTTTCAATTTGATGGCACACAACAGAAATCAGAAAAACCTGTGAATTTTTGACATGCTGCTCCTGGGCATCCTGAACTTGTTGCTGAAGAGACCTAACATAGTTCATTTTCTTCTGTTTCTGGTTACTATTGCGTCCATATTCTTCTTCTAGCTCATACTTCTCTCTTGTAGCCTGGGAAATAATTTTTCATCCATCAAAATTATATCAAGACACTTGAAAGAATATATATTAACATGACCAATAACAAAACAACTGGTTAGCAGAAATAGAAAAGAAACAGGAATTATACAGATAAACATAACTCAAATAGACAAAGATATTCGGCAAGGTAATCCATACTTACAATTGCAGCATGATAAACAATTTCAGCATCTGTTTGTAAACCAAAAAGTAGCTATATATCACTACTGAAAGTTTCTTTTGAGATGACTTACTAGTGAAAAGCATTTTCACCAGAACGTCCCTTAATGAATTGAAATTTACTTGTTCTCAAGTAATTTTAGGAGGGCAATTAGTTGATCAAGAAGGATATTGAACGGTGGTAGAAGGCTTGACTTTATTCTGGAAACACTACTCATAAGTCAGTTTACACTTAGTTTTCCATTAAATAGTCAACTCAACAGATTTTACAAAGTAGCACAAAGGAAAAAGAGAATCTTCATTCCTGAAAGCTGTTTTCCACCCTAGCAAACTAGTTTGACAAATATTATTTGTTCTTGCTTTGTTTAGATTTTTTTTTTTTTCACTTTTAAGGGGGGATGGGGAAGAGAGACAAATATTGAAATATGTGTCCTTCACTCAGATGCCTTTTAAGAAAAAAACTATTAACATACCAATGTTATTGTCTGTTGCAATTCTTCTTTCATTCTCCTAACTTCTGATGTCTTTTCCATCATGCCTGCAATTTCAGATTTCTTCAAGGTAAAGTATTCGCTCAGTTTCTCCACTCGACCCTGTGAAATAAGATAAAGCAATATAAATAAGATCCAAATGTTCTCGAATTTTTTCTGTTTCGTAATCCCTCAAAACCTTTCAAAGCTGTAGACTTCATTTTCCTTAATGTTGCCTTTATATTCTACTAATATATTTCAATTAAGTCATGAGTGAAGCATTTATATTAAAATCCAGATAAAATATATAATGTAGGTAAGAAATTATGCAAAGCCTTTAGTTTCATTACCAAAATCAAATAATTACAGCAACATGAAAAAAAACAAAAAAATAATCAATTTGTCAAACATTTGGGAAGATATAATTTTTGGGTAATACTATATTAATATTTTAATTCAGAAGAAAATACTTCTTCAGAATGTCAAAGAAGTTTGACGAGTTTATACTTAGTAGGGAAATATTTCAAAAGGAGATGTTTGCTGGAACTTGGCAACTCATCATAGTAGGGGATTTAGACAGAATAGTTAATCAACCAAATCCAACAATCATGCTTAACAGGAAACACATAAATGTCCATCCCTAAAGAGAGATTTCTAGCTGTGCCTCTACCTTAAAGCACTCTGCATGAATAACTGCTTTTGATAGATTGGAAGGGAATGAATAAATACAATACAATATGATGTGGCGTCTCCAAAAAACTGGCACAACAACTTCAAGTTGAAAATTTAGAAAAATATCTATGGCAATGCCAAGAGTTTACTCACAATGTTCTGATCAATTTTAGCTTGACAAAGAGGTACACGATCTTTCAACTTTCCAATTTTTGCATTCTGCTCCTGGAGTTGCTTGTCTACATCATATACCCATGACCAAGCAAGCTTCTTTTTTAACTGCTTTAATTGTTGAGATATTTCCTCAACATGCTCCATGTTTTTAATCTTTTCCTGCAATTCATTAAGTTCCCTTTCTATGGGTCTTATTGAGCCCTCTAAATCATCAACAACAGCACTTGCCTTCTCCAACTGTTTTTCAATGTTTTGCAAAAGGTCTTCAACTTGCTGCAGAAGTGTGGCCTTGAAAAAGAACTGAGCAATCAAGTGTTAGTATAGCACATCTATTTGAACTCTGTGCTCAGTGAACATGCGACGCATAACATCACCTTAAATTTATCTTTATCATTCCCAGAATGCAAAAACTCTCTGCTTTTGTCTTGACTCATTATTACACATGGATTCTCAACATCAATCTGCACAGCATAAAGCACAGAACCGTGAACACCCATAGCAGGAGTCTAAATTCCAAGAAGAGAGAGGTTGAAATACATACAATGCAAACCAATGACTATTAAAAATTACTAAATTCCGCTAAAAATAGATTTATCCTTCAATCAGACATGCCACCCAAACAACCTTGTTGATCAAAAATGTTAATATAAAGGAAACAGATTGTCTCTTAAACTTATTGAGACAATGCTTATTTAAGTACCTAATAGCTGATGCAAAGTAGAGTAAGCAAGTAATAGGAACAACACTCACATTAAAATGTTCTACTAGCTCTCGGAGGTCCTCTTTCCGACTAGCAACCTTTCTTCCTGTCAAACTCCTCAGATGGAGAACAAGGTCAAATGAATACCACAACCTCATGAACCAATGTTCTAGCACTAAAGTGCAATAAAACAGATTATATTAGAAACAAATTCTATGAACACCATTACCAGGTAGAAATCCAGACAAACAAATACAATAAAAACTTTATCTACCCAATACCTGAAATTTAATACTGCAAAATTTGAATCAATTCTATACACTCCTTGTTTAATTAGCCAAGCCCCAAATTTTCCAGAATATAAAATTAGGTCCCATCAGAGATTGCAATTAAAGAGCATGATAAATGAGATGACTCCAATAAAGAGTTTCTTAACCGACAACACATGATAGGACCAAAAAACACACTTGAAGCAAGTTTAATGTGGTGATGAGGATTTGAAACTTTATATATATATATATATATATATATAAAGCAATAACTAATAAGAGGGAGAGAGAGAGAGAGAGTACAACAGATTATATAACATGGAATTTAAACCTTGTTGATCCTTTAAAACAGTGGCAGTTGTAGCTCCAGAAATTTTGCGTTCTACAATTATGACATCGCCATATATTTCAGGCTTAAAAGCATCCTCCCCTTGATTTTTGAGTTCCACGTGGACAACAGCATAACTGCAATGAAACATGGCAGATAAAACTTAGAGACTACAAAAAATTTATGTAGATTGAGGACAGATTTTTGAAAGCTGAAGAAGTAACACCAAATTAAATGTATAGTCTCAAAAGCAAACGCCACAAACCTACAACCAGTTTTTATAAAATCCTTCAACGTAGACCCCCTTTGAGTATCTTTAGCTCGACACCCAAATGCAACACACAGAGCAGTGAGTATTGCACTTTTACCACCTACATTAACCACAAAAAAAAAAAACAATAATTACAAATTTCAAACACCCAATTTAACAAACACAAAAAAAATTATATACGAAAGGGACAATGCACCCGTATATGGTTAACAATAAATTTAGCACCCAAAGAAAAAAAAACAAACATAATTTCGTGCATTATGTATAGAATTCACAAACCCAATTCAAACTACATAGAGAGAGAGAGAGAGGAGAGCTTACTTCCATTCTGACCGGTGATGAAATTGACCGAGTCGCCTATCTCGATCTGCAAGCTACTGTGGCACATGAAGTTCTCCAGTTGGATTCTCTTAACGATGCCTGCTTCGGAACGCCGACGAAGGCCGGAGGTTGGTTCATCCATTGCAGGTTCTGTATGCTAGAGTTTTCTTGAATAGGAAAGAAAGAAAACCCTAGACAACGAAATTGGGAAGGGAATTCAGGGAAGAAGGAGGACTCGAGGAGGGTACTGTTAGTCTGTAGAGAGAGAGTATTTGGCGGGAAGAAAGAACTGCTGCGTGGGACTGACGCGTTTGTTTGCTTGAGAAGGGTTTTGACGGTTTGGCTTCTTTTGAGATTTGGCTAACGGGATAATTGGACACAAAAAAAAAAAAAAAAATCTCACTTTCGCCCCAACTATGAAAAATACAAACAAAAACAATGACTATTTTGGTATAGTCTTTTTAGGATGAGTTTTTTAGTTCAAATTTTATGAACAATAATTGTTGATAACCCCCATCCGCTCTATTTTTTCCTCCTCTCATTGAAAAAAAGGGTAAAAGAGAACGGTGGTGGCTTGTAAACAACTTTCACCCAACACCACCCTCTCTCTCTTCTTACGGAAAAAAAGTAAGGAGAAAGAGGCAACGGCTTATGGTGGAGACAGCAACGTGAACGAGGTGGATTTTGGGTTTTGGTTGTCATTTTTCTTTATAGTTGGAGAAATTAGAAAAATTTTGGGGTCTTAAAAGATAAAGGGGTCCTTTTAGAATTACCCTTTGATTAAAAGTTGGGCGGGCCTTGGTTGGAATCAAGTCGGCCAAGTTGGTGAAACAAGTCAGACCTCAACAAGCCATCAAACAAGATTTTTGCTTAATGAGCCCAGGTGGGTTAGTGAGATATCGAGCTATCAGGCCCACTGATGATATAGCCCAATTAAAAAATGTAGTGAAACAAGAGAGTAATGTTGTGCAGTTGTGCGTGACGTACCATACCAAATTACCAATGGCACTGCCACATGATCAGTAGAAACAACGCAGCACAATTGCGTGAAACAAAACAGCCATAACCAACCATACCACGCCACGTTAGCACTCAGTCTATACTTTGATCCGGAATTAAGGAACAAATATTCGGAGTTTGGAGGCCCATCTTGGTTAGCCCAACCCAATAGGGTCTTGATTTGTCTATAGTTTTGGACCCCACCCCATGTTAAGGAATCCAAATTACCTTTCGTTGTCAAATCAAAGATTATAACGAATCACAGGCATGGCCTACAATCATATTATAATCAAGATTTTTCTCTCACAAAAACTTTAATACTTCTTTAAATCTTGTTTTTTCTTATAAACTTTTATAATTCTTTTCAATATATATATATATATATATATGGGAAGGCACTATTGGATATCCCAAAAAGTTATCATGAACTCATTTCTCACCTATGATTACTACATAATCTTCTACATTATAGGACATCTATGTCCTGGGGTATGGCGCTATTGAGGTTCGAAATCTAGAACTAGTTGGAGGCTTGAAATCTGTAGCCAAATCTCAAGGTATATATGGGTTCCGAAATCTAATGGCATGTGTGTATGAATTGAAGTCAACTTTGAGGTTCAATGTTTAAAGTTCAAAGTTTTAGCTCACGAGAATCTTAGTTTGTTATAAAAAGTTAATTATAAAAAAAATTAATGACAAATTTGATACTTAAATTGATAAAATTAGTGTCATTATTAATTCCTCACATATTTTATTAGTACAATATAAAAAAAATAAGTTCACTATTTTCACACAAATTAAATGATATGCAAAAAATTGTCTATAAACTATAGTTCCCACAACTTAAATTTTACATTTCTTTGTCTACTCTTGCACATTTTAATTGTATTTTCGATATCCAATATCGAGATGAGAGGCATACTAACATTTTATTAGTTCATTGTATGATATATGATATAGTTGCACGAGCTCACTTTAAATCTTTTTTTACATCATATTGTAAAATTATTGACATTATTGATGTTAATTCGTATGAATTTCCTATAAAACAGATTATTTAAAAAAGGGTTTATGTTGTAATTTAAAAAATAAAAGTAAATTATGATTTAAGAACAACGTCTGATGTGTCACTTGATAGTTGTTGTGGATTATTATATGCCACACAGCACACTATTATTGAAGCATCTAACTTGGATGCGGTTAGAAAAATCCACGTATTACAATTAAAAACTTACCATTATATGGTAATTCTCCAAGTTAGGTCTGGTCAAATTTATCATTATAAATAATTATCTTTTAAAACAAATCATATAAAATAATGATTTAGTTATTGTTAGAAAAGATAAATAATTAATGATTTAGGAATAACCTACGTCATATCATTTGATAGTTGACGTGGATCGCTTGTCCTATGCGTCAAACTATGATTGATGTTTGAAACTTTGATGCAGTCATAGTTATCCATGCATTGCACTTAGATATGTGTGAAATCGCATTAAAAGTAATTCTTCAATTCAGGAAAACTATTCTGTGCCTTTTGAACGTAATCCAGACTGGTCGCTATGCACCTAATTATATTTGGGCATGTAATAATAGAGTATACGAAAAAGGGATTTGGTGGTAAATACAAATAATCTAACAAAATTAAGAAATATCATATTGAAATTCCAATATCCAAGAGCAAAAGTTGAACCAAGAATTGACGAGCAATGTGCATGATGTTTTGTAAGGCCAACAAACATAAAATTTCTCTTTTTTTTATTTTTTTATTTATGAAAATGTATTATAAAATCAGAAGAAAAAACAACCATAACAAACTTATATCCTAAGCAAACAAAAAAAAAGAAGGAAAATTAAACTTAAAAAGGAGCAAAAATATGAAGCAAACTTAATTTTTTGATTTATATTTTTGTTTTAAATTTTTATTTTAGCCTGTATTTGCAAATTATCACTACTTTATTAGTTGGATATGATAATAATGGCACCAAATATGCATCTATAAGGCCTATATATAAGGGCTATCATGCACCATTTGGCCACACCCTCTGAAGGACACCTTAAAATTTCCCATTATTCATTCCGACCTTTCTGGTTTTGTTCCTTTTGCGTAAGGAATGCTTGTCACCTACTCCTCTACTAAAGAGTCCTATTAACTTTCACACTCTGCTTCTCCTCATTCTCTTCTTCCTCTTCTTCCTCTCCCTCATCTAGAAGAGAATTGAGGGGCACTTCTGCAAATTGCAAAAACACTACTCTGCTCTTCATCAATGGAAAAGGGTAGGATCTGTAAGATCTGCAACAAGCGTTTCGCCAATGGCAAGGCCATGGGTGGTCACATGAGATCTCACCTGGCCATGGCCAAGCTTCCTTTTCCTCCCAAGCAGCGGCTGCCTCCACCGCCGCCTTCGCCGCAGCAGCAACTCAGCAACTCGTCCGAGTTGTCTCCATTTTCGTCGCCTCCACGCAGCACTCGTATCAGCAAAACCAACGCCGCCACCATGCAGATGAAGTCTTCGCTTCCTCCGTTGTTGAACCCCAACTCGTCTCCGGATTCGAGCGAGACCGAGTCGTACCCGAAGAACCCAACTCGGAGAAGATCCAAACGGCGTCGTAAGATGATGATGGTGAAAGCGGTGGTGGAGCCGCCGCCACCGCCGCCGCCGCAGCCTTTTGAGGTGGAGCAGCAGGTGAGTTCTGTTTCTGATGATATTTCATCAACGGAAGATGTTGCCACGTGGCTTATCATGCTTTCAAGGGATACATGGGATCGACCCATAAGAGTCAAAAAGGAAGACGCTGACTCTTTTGAGGCCGATGAGGAGGTCAAGGACAAGGAGGAGGAAGAAGACTCGCCTTCCGCTCGTGCCATGACTGAGGCCAAGTTCAAGTGCGAAACATGTAACAAAGTGTTTCATTCTTACCAGGCTCTAGGAGGCCACAGGGCAAACCACAAGAGAATGAAGAACCCAGAAGTGCGCGATATTGAGGACGAAGATTTCAAAGTAGAAGAGAAAGAAGGTGATGATGATGCTGGCAATGGTAATGGTAATGGTAATGATAATTTGGTTGTTGAACATGAGATGAGGACATTTGAGTGCCCATTTTGTTACAAACTGTTTGATTCAGCTCAAGCGCTTGGTAGGCACAAGAAGGTTCACTATCGCACTAATGTTAGCAATGCTCGACTCTCATCATCTTATGCTAATTTTAAAGACAATTTGGTAATAGATCTCAATCTCCCAGCACCAGAGGCAGACGAGGAGGAGGAGGATGAAGAAGTTAGTCAGGTTGAGTTTCCAACAGTTTCTAAGTGATTGCAGATTCATATTGCAAAACAAGTACTTCCAAAACTTCTCAAAGTACTTGATTAACAACTTAATTAGAGAGGTAAAAGTTTTCATCATGTTATTTTCTTTTAAACACAGGGTTTGTCTATACTCATCATGAACTAGACATTTTCAATGCCCTTTTACAGTGACTTTATACACAGTGATTTTTCTTTTGGAGATTTACAAGTGTTTAATTTCTTGGAGATTGTGATAATATCTTGCTTATTATTTGCTGATGCATGAGATATTGAGATGAAATACCAAGATGTATGAATTTCCTATACCCAATTAGTGGTGATAAGAGAGTAGCTTTTCTATTTCACTTGCACTTCATTTTATTTGCATAATAGAAATGTCATATAACTATAAGTCAGGAAGTACTTATACAGCGAAGCAGCCCTTTTGCTACTGTATCCAGCTTATTTTACCATGTCAACTGTTTTCCTCACTTTTCTCATATGAACAAAATAAATTTATAAGTATAACATATAAAATTAATTTATAGAGAGAGAGAGAGTGCATGAAAATATGTATGTTTTTGTTTGAATGTGAGGTTAGCTTCTACCTGGCACTCCCTCCTTTATAGTTTGCACAGTTGGTGAAGAAGTCAAGAGTATAAACTCTGTTCCTTCTTATCTTCTGGATTTTCTAGTAGCACTTGTTGTGTGTGACCCTGACCCCTATAAAGTGAAGCCATGCATATGTTTAAGCATGACATGTAGCCACTCACATAATGCCATTTCGCAATTAAAGGTTTTAGAATCAGTTCTCCTCAATATGAAGCCAAACATATTTTCCAGCCCAAGACCTCCAACCTGCCCATAATTATTGATTACCCATGTATTTTAATATTATTTAATTATAATCCAAATTGACCCTTGGTTTTCTCCAATATATATCAATCCTTTGAAACTCTTTTCAGGAAGCAACGAAAAAAAAAAATCTTTCAAAATCGTGATTTTTGATATTAAATTTGGGGAATAATTTTCAGATCTGGCTGATTTTCGTTTAATTTCAAAGATAAGTTTTTAAACTGATAATTTATTATATAAACCTATTCATCAATGTTCAATATACACACGGAATGCAATTTATTTGTTAGACGTGGAGAGCTAGCATAACGATGTCCAATATTTTTTGTCTTAAAACCACATTCGATTGGATGTGGGATTGGTTATCAAATTAATATATGAGGATGCCTCTAAGATACTTTTGTTTACGAGACATGTTATATATATTATCAGATTGTCATCGTTTAAGTAGAATGTTATTTGAATGTCTTATTAGTAACTATCTAATAACATAATATTATTTTTAAGCCTATTATCATTTTAACGCTATGATTTATTACCTTTTACTTAAAAATTAATAATATCAGTAAATTGAAATATTATATGATAGTGAGTAGGTAAAATAACAAATGCGTGACACAATGGTGTTACTCTACTTTAATATTGATGAATGAAATACATTTTCAAACCATTACTAGTTTCTCACTGCTTTATTATTGCCTCCCTTCATTCTTCCTTGGCCTAAGCCAACAAATAAAGAGAAGAAAAAAAAAAAAACCCTATTAGATTGAATTGCGGTTACTTATGGAAAACAATAGCATTAATGAGTTTCGGTCGCTTATGGAAAACAATATAATATTACTTGTTCCGCACATTGTAGATAAGTAGAATATATATATACGATAATATTATCTTGTTAGATGTTCAACATGTTATTTGTACTGTGATAATATTTGACAATGGCCATTAATATGTGCTAGATTATGTATTTGTAGTGATTTATTATTTTAGCAAAAAAGATTTATACATCAAGATAGATGTCCATGAAGATTAGGTAGGGACGAGGACCGCCCTAATTAGCATAAATTATCATCCATACAATAACTAGGTCAAGTAAAAAAAAAAAAAAAACCAATGTTGAAAGTTGAAACAGTCTTATATCAGATATAGTAATTAATTATTAACTTTAAGTTCCAAATGCACGTTAAAGGCGGCGAAATGTCATTAACATTTCTATTGATGGAAGCAAGGGGTCAAAAATGAAATGGCCTAATTATTATTTTTTACTTAATGCATGTTTGCTATTAATTAGTAATAGGTAGAAAGATGCCAAAATTACAACCCAATTACAAGTGTGTTTGCTGACTTGGTGAGGTTAGTTGACACTTGACAGAAGCTTTGCTCAATTGGATCTATCAGGCTATTCAATCTCTCTCTAGTCAACATGAACACCAACCAGAGAGGGGCTAAGCTATATCCAATTAACTTAATCATTTTACTTAACCACTGATTCTTGTTAATATTAGAAAACACTGGAACTTTACGTAAATTCGCAATTTGTGTGACTAAAATGTAAGACAGCTTAGTTGTCAATTATGAGGTATAGCTAGGTGCTAGGATAGTTGTAACTTTGTATTAAGTAGAAAGCTTACAATTTACAAGATTAATTCTTGATGGGTTAAGCCCTTTGGGCTAGTCCATATTATCAGTCATGGGCCGGAAAAAAAATACAGATTCAAAAGGTCCATTTATTTTTTATTTTTTTTGAGCGTTGACAAAGATGGAAACCTTATTGGGTTGGTGAACATACTGACTCACATGACATGATCGCAACTTCAATTTTGATGCTCAATACGTGCTATCATCAACTTCCTTCAATGCACTATATAATTGTTTATTAAAACAAATATATAGACCTGCCCTGCAGATTAGCATATAGAGTCTAGACCAACTCAAACCCACTCCAAAATACTCCAAGAAATTTAAGCATGGAAAACACATATGCACGCAGCAGTAGACACCGCCCTGCAGCTCCGTCCACACAATCTTCTCGCCTTCTACGAAGCAGAAGCGGAAGCTCTCCAGCCCTAACCTTACCACCAAAAAATTCAATATGCTCACCAAGCAACAGCCAAAGATTCAGCACCCGCTCAAGATCAAATGCAAAATCAAGAACCAACAATGGGGAAGAAAAAGTGGTAACCCAAAATAAGGGTCAAGAAAATAGAGAAGGTAATACTAATAATAATAGTACTAGTAATTTCTCTAAGTTGTTGCAGCGCGGGAGTACTAGTCCACGTACTAGTAGTTTTGGTGCAACAAAGGGGACAACTAGATCATCCGTGCCGGGGTCTCCTTCGGCTTGGGCATTGTCTCCCGGCCGATCTTTGCCGTTCAGGGGAGTGGCACCGGAGTCCCCGGCAGCTTCTGCAAGAGTAGCGAGGGCTAAACCTATTACTACTTGTGGCGGCGGTGGCAGTGGCAGTGGCAGTGGCAGTGGCAGTGGCGGTGGTGGAGTTGGTGTGAGTGGGGTTTTAAAGAAGTATTTTAGGCTGCACAAGAAAGTATCACCAATACAAGAAGAGGACTTCCATCGCTTTCGCGTTTTGCATAATCGGTTGCTGCAGTGGAGGTTTGCCAATGCTAGAGCTCAGGCTGCCATGTTTGTTACACAGAGGCTTGCAGAGGTACTAAAATTAAGTAATTAAATTTTAAATTATAATTAATTAGAAAGTCAATTACATATATATTTATTTTCAATATGTGCTTCTTCTTCTTTTTTTAGGATAAATTGTTCAGTGTGTGGGTTAGGATCTTGAAAGTGAGAAACAACATCCTACATAAGAAAATTAAAGTGCAAAAGCTCGAGCATGAGGTGAAGCTCTACCAAATTTTGAACCCACAAATTTTTCTACTGAATGAATGGACGAAATTGGAGAGGAGAAATCAAGAATCTGTGAGTAGGTTGGTGAGAAAATTGTCAGGAATTTCAAACACAATCCCTTTGGTCCATGATGCCAAGGTATGCATGGTCGAAAATAATTTCAAGTGTTTTAAAAAAAGAAGAAAATAAAAACTATTATAAATTTTCTTCAGATATTATAGTTCACAAAAAAAAATTCATTAATTTATTTATTTGCTCCGAACAGGCAGATGTAGAGTCTGTATCCGAAGCTTTCATCACGGCCATGGGTGTCATGGAAGGTATTCATTCAATGGTCGCTGAAGTACTCCCGCAGGTTAATTAGTACTAATTAATTAGCCTATTGCATATTAATAATTATTTATTAATTAACATTAATTAATATAATTTTGTGTTATTTCATTAGCTCGAAAAGCTACTTTTCATGGTGACGGAGCTTGTAATCACGCAGAAACAACAGAAAGACTTGGAGAAAAATATAAACTCAGTTGTTGCGCTTGTGGTGAGTTATAATTTTTTGCTGTCGAACTCATGCAAGTACTTTGTGATTTTTCTAGTGGAAAATGTATGTTATAATATATTGTTTACTGTGGCTAACGGTTTTCGCGAGGGGTAAGTGGGTAACTATCAAACTTCACATAATGATGGACATATGGTATAAAGTCCGGATTAACACAATATAACATGAATGGAGGAAAGCCCAAGTATAATGATGTTATAATATATATTATAATATATTGTTTACTGTGGCTAATGGTTTTCGCGAGGGGTAAGTGGGTAACTATCAAACTTCACATAATGATGGACATGTGGTATAAAGCCCGGATTAACACCATATAACATGAATGGAGGAAAGCCCAAGTATAATGTTTATGGCTGGACTAAGGCCCGTTTAAAATTTAATAAAATTAGCCAACCTTTTCAGATTTTTTTTGTATGAAAGTGCAAATTAATCATGCGTTTAGAAACAAAAAAACATATATTATCTAAGTGAGATGAAAATATGATGAATATCTTCTCACCATTATTATATATATTATTTCATATTTATGACATCATATCTTGATCTTTCCCTTATCTATGACACACGTAATTCTTCAGTACTCATAACAAATTATATAAGCTTACGTAATATAGTATTTGTAATCTTGGGCTGAATGTTTTCAAGTACCCTTGGATCTTTATTTGCAAATATCTATAGTAGTTCACTAATCTATTGAAAATTTCAAATTTATCTTATATTTTCTTAACAGGGGGAGGAGGCAAGTATAAGAGCACATCTCATCCAAGTAGCCAAGGAATCAAGAAGCTGAGGCCAATATACCATTTACATATCAAATCCAAACAAAAACACTACATGTACATGTACTCTCTAATATATTTTACTAGTGTATTATTTTATTTTCTAGAGTAAATCTTTTATGTAACCGATGTTACACTTATTTTATCTATCTTTTTCATCACGTAACTTAAGACGTAATAAGAAAGATAGACACAGTAAATGTATTTATATGTAATAGGTAAGTTTTTTTTATTTTCTACTATCATTCTCCTTAAAATTTTACTTTCTTTTTTTTTTCCTGTGGACAGAACCATAAAATTTAGAAAAACTTCAGTGGGAAACTCCTAGATAACTTGCAATAAAGCCTTCCTTAATTGGAACTCGTTGAAACTTAATCGGTACTTTCACCATCTAATAGACTAAAACTGGTTCTTTCTTGCTTATAATTCTTCCAAGCTTTTCACTCACCAGTCCATGACAATAACACTAGCTAAAGTAACACCCTTTAATTTATACACAGTACGTTAACAACCCAAAATAAAAATATTAGAACACTTAGAATTCCATTGAAATAAAGTAAAATAATAAAATCGCTTCTCCTATACGGCTATACCAATCCCCACCATTTGAAAAAAAAAAAAACCAAAAAAAAAAAACCCAAAAAAAAAAAAAAAAAAACCCCTGAAGGTTTTAAAGTTAATCCTATTAACATTCCAGTGATGGCTTTTGTGGCAAAGGGATATCATCAGCTCCACCCCCAGCAATGACATTGTGATGACCACCAACACCAGCAGCAAGTAACTTTCTCTTGGGCTTGGCTTCAAGAAGCATCAACACCACGTCCCTCATGGAGGGTCGGTCCGCTGGGTTTCGGCTGGTGCAGAGCAACGCAATTCTGAGCATTTGCATCATCTCCTCCCTCACCGGCGCACAACCTGCCCCGGCATTCTTGTCCAGGACATCGTTTATTCCATCTTTGCTCTTGATTTTGGTCCGAACCCAATCCACAATGCTATTCCCATCCCCAAATTCAGCGTCCACCGATCTTTTACCACTTAAAATCTCCAGTAGCACTACCCCAAAGCTGTAAATGTCACTCTTTTCATCAACTTGGAGGGTATAAGCATATTCTGCAAAAACAAAACAAATGCCTCAGTGAATTTGGTCATTAAATGTCACCAAAACAACATGTAAAAAAGAAAAAGAGAACCTCCATGCCTATTTTTGCAAAAGAACAGAACTTTTCTACAGTATTTTTCTTGTCACATAACTGAGAGGGCATACAAGAATGAATCTATATACACTTGGATAAAAAATTTAACCCATTGCACCCACATATGCACCCACAATGAGCGCACTCACATATGCACTGTGGTGTTAGACCACATTTGAAATGAAAATTGCATGGCCCAAAGTTGGTGTGGTGGACAAATACGTCAATGTCAACCTCTCTTGCTTTATGATTTGATGTAATGTAATGAAGAATGACATGCATATATATATATATGTAGCATTATATGTATATGAACCGACATGGTAAGAGACTAAGAGTTTCTAATATACTTAATTGCAATACAGAGGAATAGATCCAAAGAGAAAACAAAAATTTTACACTTTTTGACTAAATGGACCGACCACTGCCCATTGGATTATGTACTCATTAAAATTTGGATTTGGCAAGTGATTAGTGCTCTTTAATGATAAAGAAAAAGACGTCCACACTCTATGAGTGAATATATGTATTTTACTACCAAAGTTTTAACTTAGCTGTAAAGTTTGTCAATATTTACTCAAGAGACAAATTGCTATGCTCTGCTAACTTTAACATGCAAACATTCCCTGCCTCGTCCACCAATTTATTAGATTTCGTCATCCATCCAACAAAATGAACTTTAACAAAGAATTAAAACAAACCCAACAAACAAAGACAGTGTACCAATCACTTCCCCAGCGTACGCCGGAGGTCAACCCTTCCACCGGCGCATATTAGCAACATAGATAATGAATTAAAAGAAAATTGAAAAATCGAAAAGGCCAAAAAAAGATCAACGCACCTGGCGCAATGTAGCCATAGGAACCGGCGATCACAGACATGGACTCGTCGCTCTGAATCAGCTTGGCCACCCCGAAATCTGCCACTCTAGCCTCCATCTCACCGTCCAACAAAATATTACTCGGCTTGAGATCGCGGTGCACGATCACCGGGTCACAGTCGTGGTGAAGATAGCAAATCCCTTGAGCCACACCAAGCGCAATCTTGTACCTCGTAACCCAATCCGCGACCAAATTCTGGGCCTTGTTTTTGCCATGCAATAAATCGTCCAAATTCCCATTGGGCATGTACTCGTAGAGCAGCATGGTGCAGTCCTTGTTGCAGCAGCACCCTAACAATCTCACTATGTTCCTATGCCGCACGTTCCCCAACACCTCCACCTCAGCCAAGACCCCTCTCCGTCGTCGAATCACGAGGTTCTCCTTCTGCTTGCTCCACAGCTTCTTCACCGCTATGATCTCGCCACCTGGCATTTCCGCTCTGTACACCGTCCCCGTGGACCCCATTCCTATGATCTTATCGCTCATTGACAAGCACTCCAACACATCATCCGCCGTGAAATTCAACCGCTGGAAAGCAGTTAATTTCCACGGTCCGATCTGCTGAGTCTCGTCGATCCGACGGCTGTAGTTCGCATGGAAGCACCGTGTCCCCGCAACGAGCACAAATAGCCCGATTCCAAATGCGGCCGCCATAATCCACACGATGGCGCCAGCTGTCCGCTTCGGCTGCTCGTGATCGTGAACCTCCATGGCTCCAGCCGACAACGTGTCAGCCGCACAAGGCTTTGGCAAAACGCCGCCGCATAAGCCCTCATTTCCCGTAAACGACGTGGGATGGAGGTTTGGGAATATTGAACCGGACGAGGGGATCGGACCGGTTAACAAATTAAACGCAACGTTGAAGCTTTCCAACGTACTGCAATTTTCGAAGTTTGAAGGAATCGTACCGGAGAGGAAGTTATACGAGAGGTCGATGTCGGTTATGGAGGGCAAAACGGAGATTTCCCACGGTATAATGCCTGTGAGTGAATTACGGCTGAGATTCAAGCAAATGAGCTTCTCACAGTGACCAATGTCCCAGGGAATGGTACCGTTAAAACCGTTACGTTGCAGTTCGATCTTGTACAAGCTTGTGCAGCCAATGAAGTCTGGGATTTTGCCTGTGAGCTCGCTGGAGCTGGCGGAGAAGATTTGGAGACTGGTTGAGTTCCAAATGTTTGATGGAAGGTTTGTGTGAAGTGGGTTTTGAGAGATGTTCAAGTACGCGAGATTCACTGCATTGCCGAGATCTTCAGGAATTGAACCGGTGAAGTTGTTGTTGCTTATGTCGACGAAGGTCAGATTGGGCAAGAAGCCGAGACCCAGAGGAATGGAGCCGTTGATGTAGTTGTTTTGGATGCGGAAGCGTAGCAAGGAAGTGCAGTTTGCTAAGGTGTTTGGGAGGTGGCTGACGAAGTTGTTGGAGAAGAGGATGAGCTTGTTGAGCTTGTTGCCATGGCAGAGATTTGGAGGGACTGGACCGGTGAGAGAATTGGAGGAGACGTCGACTCGAACTAGCTTCCCGTTGAGGCCTAACTTTTGGGGGAGGACTCCAGTGAGTGAATTGTTCCATAGAAGCAAGTTTTCCAAGTTGGGTAGCTCTCCGATTTGCTCTGGTATTTCACCCACTAGAAAGTTGTTCATTAAGCTCAACACGGTTAGCTCTTTCAGTGTTGCAATTGGTGGAGGGATAGAACCCGAAAGCTGATTATTGGACAAATCAAGCGCCTTCAGAGCTTTCAAGTTTCCAAGGCTTTCTGGGATGTTGCCCGAGAACCGATTCGAGAAGAGTAACAATGTGTCCACCATGGTTAAATTGCCAAGCTCTGGTGGGAGAGACCCAGAAAGATGGGCATTGGAGATATCCAAGTATGTGAGATTCAGCAGCAATGTTAATTCTAAAGGAAGCACACCTGAAAACTCATTGTACCCGATCTCCATGCGCGTGAGGTCTGATAACTGGCCCAGTTGAGGTGGTATGGGGCCTTTGAGCGCATTTCCGGCCAAGTCAAGAAACTTCAATTTCGGAAAACTTCCATAACCTTCTGGAATGTTACCTTCGAAGTAGCTTCCGCCGAGGTTGAGCTGCTCCAGGTACCGGAGTCGGGTAAATTCTTGAGGCAGCGGACCGGTGAAGCTGTTGCTGTAGGCATTGAAGACCCTCAAGAAGTTGAGCTTGGAAATCCCAGGTGGGAAAGCTGAGCCGAAGTTGTTGTGGCTTATGTCGAGAATTCTGAGCTCGGCCAGTTCGAAAATGGTGGGTTGGAGAGGTCCATCAAAGCCGTTACTGCTCAAATTCAGGTGAATTAAGGTCGACAAGTTGCGGATTTCAGGTGCGATTTTCCCCGAAAGATTGCGATGAGAGAGGTCGAGGGTGATGATTTGGGATGAGTTGGTCTGGCATTTGATGCCAGACCATGAACACCAAACTGGGGTTTGAGAATTAGTGGGGACGACCCAGTCATGGAAGGTAGAGAGAGGGTCTTTGAGGGAGGCCTTGAGGGAGAGCAGAGCAAAGAGTTGGAGAGACCGAGAAGGAGGAGGAGAGCAGAGGATTGTGGATGTCTGGAGAAAGAAGAAGAAGAAGAAAGTGAGGAGGAGGAGGAGAAAGAAAGGGAAAGAAGAAAAAGAAGGTTTCATGGTTTTGGGGTTGTGGGGGTGTTGGGTGAGACAGTGTTGGTGTTGAGGATAGTGGTAAATTTAAGGGAAGCAAGGTTTTGATGACTGAGAGAAGTACTGCTTTTAGGGAGTGCTGGGTGCAGAGGGTGTTTCATCATCATCATTATTTTGCTTCAGTGGGATTTCTTGGTGGGCTTCAAACAAAGAGAGAGAGAGAGAGAGAGAGAGAGAGAGAGAAGCTACTTCTTCTACCTCAAAATCCCTCTTCTACCTGAAATATAAACTTGGCTCAAATCTCTCTCTCATTTCTCTTTCTTTGTTTCTTTCTCTCACCTCCGTATTCTACCTTTGTCTGATATCCACCTATACTTTTGGTTTTATTGGATTTCTTTTTCCTTTTCTTTTGCTTCTACTTTTCATCATTCCTTGTTTCCTTTATCTTTGCCTAACAATTTGATAAATATGAATGAATAGTAGTTAGTAGTGACAAATGTCTCTCACAGGATCCAAGAAAGTCATTTCAATTTCCCACCATATTCCAGAACCATTTTTTAAACTATTTTTCCTTCTTTTTTTTTTTCCCCAACCTTTTTATTTTGGGTTAAATTGGTTGAGCCTTTGAGGTTAATTAATTTGGTGCCTCATTGTTATGTGACAATAGTACATCTGGACCAGAAGGATGACCTCATGAAATCCACTTCATAGCCGATCATCATACCCTTGATTGTCTTGATGATATTTTAATTCTATTTGTATGGGTTTAGGCGATGCTAGATGATTTAAGCAAAACCCAATCACCCCAAAATCTTCATAACAAAGATATGGAAATGCAGTACATCATGTACAGTACATGGCGCATGATAAGTGGGTTGTTATAATTTATGTGACATGTTACTGTCACTCTATGATTGTGCTTCACAAAATATAAAGGTCTGCAACTAGTTGGCGCGGAATGTTTGAAATTCAAGAAAATGTCCAAAAAATCCTCTTTGTTTTTTTTAAGACACGTCAGGATTCTAGGAATAAATTGTAGGCTTCTAAATTAATAATTGAAGGAAGATCTTTGTCATTAAGGTCCATTAATATTATATACCGGATATACTGGTTTCTCGTTGCTTTTCTACTCATTTTGACTTGGATAAAGCTTTAGCATGATGATTGATGATGCCCATTTACTTACTTTCTATCATTAATATTGTTAAAGTATATCTTAAGATAAGAATAAAGCTTCAAACACAATCATCCTCCCTCATTTTATTATTCATTTTAATCCCAGTCTTGCTAATACTTACACCGAACAGCTTTTTTGTTCATTACTTACGCGATTATCGATGATATTATTGGAACTTTGGAAGGAGTAATAGTAGCTTAAAATATTACCACAATTTAGATGCATACTTTTTGACTTGTGAGTTGCCTATTCATACATACTTCTTTGATGTGTGTGTATTGTATTTTGGTTAAAGTGTTGTTATTTGCACATCTTATTTGTTCTCATTATAAATTTTAATTATTTATTTAGTAATTACTATGTTAATCCAAATCTAAATTACCAAAAAAGACAACTTAATCCAACTCAGTCACCTAAGTCCAAACCCCACCCCTAACCTCAACTCAGCCATGCAATTAGCAGTTTAACCCGCTAGTATTTAGAGGTGGGCGTGATGCTGTTTGGTACGATATGTGTGCAAAACCATGCGCCGCGCCATAAAGACATAAACGGTATGATTCGTTGTATTGTACCGTAAAAATTAGAGGAAAACCAAATCAAACCAAACCTATACGGTTATGGTTTAGTTCTGTGTTACGAGTGAACAATTAGGCCTATACATAATTCGATATGTTTTTGAGCTTTTTTTTAGCTCAAATATGTATTTGAGCAATTTTTTAGCCCAAATTAGAAAATACTAACAACTAAAAAAGTAACAAGTACATGTAATACACTAATGTAAAGTCCAAAGTCCAAAGTCCAAAGTTTAAATATCAAATTCCAAATATGTTTAATAGTGTTTAATAATTAATAGTTTCCACTTTCCAAATTCCAATCCAATTAAAAGTCCAAAAGAAATTAAACAATAAACCATAAATAATGTTTTTGGTCACTTTTTAATTTAAAATCATAAATAAACCATATATATATTTATAAAATTATAATTACGGTGCGGTTTGATTCGACTTGGTTTTATTAAGTGTAAAATCGGCACCTACACCTATTAAGGACGGTTTGGTTCGGTTTTTGTAATGATGTTTGACCCAAAAAGTCAACACAATTTTTTACCCTTTTTTTAGGGCGGTTTGGTTCAGTCTCGTGGTTTTACGGTGAAAATGCTCACCCCTACTAATATCGCTTTCTCCAATCGATTGTAGAGATTGACGATTGGTTACAAGCCCACCTCCACCTCCACCTCCACCTCCACCCTTCTCTTCATCTTTACTTCATCATTGCCTATGCTTCTATCCTCTTTATCAACTTCTTTGTCTTCATCTTCTCCTCTAAAGGTCAAATTAGGCAGCATATTGAGATTGTTCTTGAACCCGTTTGCTCTTCCTTCACCTTCTTTAGCTTCATGACCATCATCAACTTTCTGCCCAACCCCATCTCGGCCACGCCCCCAACCAACCCCACTGATTGAAAAGAGAGAGAGAGAGAGGCCGATCGGTGACAGTGGCAAGAGTTGAGGGTGGGTTGGCTAGATTTTTTTTTTTTTTTTNTGTAAGTGTATAAATCAGAATATTTTGAATATTTTAATAGTGTATTTTGAGAAATTAAAAAAAAAAAAGAGTGTGAAGTGAGAAATGAGTATATTATGAAAGAAAAATAAATGTGCAAATAGCATCACTCTTTAATTATGTTTATATCATATCAACTTATCTATTTGTATATTATTTTAACTAATTATAATGTGGTAGTACCACATTTTAATACCATATTTAACCGATGAACACTCCTATCACTTTCGTACCAAAAAAATGCATGACAATATCTTCACGACTGAGAAAAAAAAAAACATATATTTCAGTTACAGGCTTACAGCAGCCAGGGCCAAGCCAGTTGCATGGTTCAAGAACTACAAGTTAAGCCTTTGTCAGCTGTCTCCGATCTCTTTATTGTATAGTTTTCCAACAGAATCTGAATAAAATAATAGGCTTAATAGCAAAGAAATAAACAATTAAAGATTACCCAAATAAGAAAAAGAAAAAAAGTAAAGGAAAAACAGAATTAAAGTGAAGATTACCGTACATATGTATAGTCCCCTTCCATGAGGGCATTATGGGAAATTCAAAATCTAAGCAGACTTGCTTTATGCATTCCTCTCTAAACTGCGCGTGCTGAAATGAAACCCAAAGGACCGGAACATGAGACTTTATCAGTATCAAACTTTTTAATTTCTCAAAAAATAAAACAAAACAAAACAAGATTGTATCATAATTCATAATTATTTATATTAATAAGATCGAAAACTGTAAATGGGACGGCGTGCTATTTTCATTCCCGCCCATTAAGCAAAGCCTTGTTGAATCAAGTTTATTGAGAAGATTATCATCTTTATTGTCAAATAAAAAATTAGAAACTAATTTTAATTCTCTATTATGTGTATAATAATGTGTTAAATTTAAAAAAAAATGATTCATGATATTCTATTTTTGACACAATAAAATGATTCAGATTATTTAAATTCTATATAAAATAAATTTCATTAAAAATTTCGGTCAAAAATAGGATGCCACATATCCGTTCCAAAATTTTTTTTTGTTCGGTTCCAAATTTAAATATACATAAAAGAGTCAAAGGGACATTCATGTAATTAGCAGATAAACATCAAATTAAAGACGAAAAATTTGAAAGGGACATCTTATATTCTTATTCTCCACATGCATTAAAAGGGGGTACAAGAGGATGTTGCATAATTTAGCCAATGTCCTCTCTTCTTATAGCGAATTTACTATTACACCCTTTGGAAAATTAGAAATTTAGGTGTCCAAAAACATGCACCGTAACCCAAACCGTAGAGCAAAAAGGGCAGGGCATGGATAATGGGCCCCAAGAGAAGGGGGGGAGAAGGAGTGGGGCCCATAGAGTGAGAGTGCTATAGTGGGGCCCAGAATCACTTTGTCTCCTTCATACCCTTCACTTGTCGTCTTGTCGTAGGGAGTGGTAGAGTTGTAAGAGCCTTACCTTTCTTTGTACAAATAACAAAACAGCATTTCAGAAAAAAAAAAAAAAAAGAAGAAAAAAGGCACGTGGCTGAGCATGTAGTGATGGGTTAGTGGGGCGTGAGGGGCGTGACCCTACAAGAATGGGCATCATAAGGCATGAGCATGATTCTTTTAACTCCACGCCAACGCGTGATTTCTCATCTCAATTTCCGCCCTTAACGGTTGCTCCCCACTTGTCCCTTTCTCTTCCTCTTCTAGTCTTACTGAATTTTGCAACCCTTTAACTAGAGGATGCTCAAGAATACTTAGGACGATGTATATATCAACACAAAATGTCAAAATTTAACCCAATTTAGTTTCTATACAATTGCTGATGAATCAAACTGGTTAATTTTAAGGAAATTATTTTCTGACAAAGATACACTATTGCTGCTAAATCAAAATTGGACACAAAAGTTTTTCTTACTTCATGCTCATGCTTGCTGATGCATATGTTGCTTTCAGTACTGCACTAGGCATGCAGCAGCAGGGTTAGGACAAAGTTCCTCTCTGATTCTTTTAAGTAGCTAAGCAATATTACACATTCAGTAGCACTAGTACTTTTTTGTTTGGTATAAAATCATAGGGTTAATTAAACTTGGTAGGTAGCTATAGTGCTTCTGCTTTCTTTATCATCAATAACACTAGTAATACTGTTGTGTACCTCTTTCTCAAGTACTTTCGTGCGTGGAGTAACAGCACTTCTGGTCATCTCCCATGTGTAGCAATATATATAAAGGCATAAAGCCATACATTTTATGTCCCATGCATGAAAGAATAGCTGAATAGTTTAAAACAGAGGAAAAATGTGCTTATTCATCAGTAATATTGTAATATCTAGCTACTACTAGGCTTGAACCAATTAACCTGCTGCAAAGCACTGATTTTAATTTTAATTTTAATTTTTTTATCAAATGATATTGACGGAGTAGAGATTTGAAAGTTGAATACTCTTAATCACTAAAGTTATAAAGCTCGATGAATGAAGATTGAGATTGAGCCACTGGTCAGTGTGTGCACATGGCTGATGATCAGGACTCTGTACCTAATGGACAAGGTAACAAATCAGATGTTACACAATTCCAAGCAAACATGGCCCAATTGGCCAAAGCAGGTCTACGGTTCAAGCAGAGACGTCCTGCAAATTTAATTTGCAATGAAAATAAAAATGGAAAACAATGAATTGAAGTGGGGTCCAAGGTCCAAGGTCCAAGGACAGAATGATTGAAAAATTGAACATACTCGAGAATAAGATTGAGAGTGAGAGTAAAATTAAGATCGAATTGAAGAGTGGATTGGAGATCCAAGGACCCACTTCATTCTTTCTGCAGAAAAAACACTACTCTGACGTTGCAGTCCTAGCGTTAGTGTGTTAGTGTGAGTTCACACTCACTCACTGAGTCACCTCCCTCTTTCTCATTTTTGGTCTTGAATTTGGCCTTTGTAATTTTGTGAATAATCTTTTTCGTTTTTTTTTTGTTTTCACTTTTGGGGTGTGTGTTTTTCTTCACATAATATAATAGCATGCACTTTCCAATTAGTGGAGACAGAATTATTAGGGTTTGAAGGTGAGTGGTATGAGCATGTGAGACCAACCCTCTAAGTCAAGATTTAGACCTAATATATCTCAACAGCAACCACTGTACCATCACACCCGCTATATACCGAGTGAATAACACGCACCAATCATATACAAATACAAACTTAAAGTCATCCCCCTAAACAAAAAGAAGGAACTCTTTTTCATGGGTTGTACTTGTACCTTAATTTTCATGCCTATAATACGATGTGTATTCATAGGCTAAATCCAACTTCTCAATATAGATTAGATAATAGATATAGGACCATTTCCTCTCTTAATTATCAACTATTCCTTGTTTTGACTTGATTATAATGATATATATGCCACCAAATTACCAATGTATATCATTTCGCATCGATGCGTCTCAAAATTGGCTATTTAGGTGGGAAAAGAATAGGACTAACAATTTGCTCCAAACCATTACCATTATCTTCCTTGTCTAATTAGGTGACATTTTGTGATGATGGTTAATTAGGTTAATCTGCTTACCAAACCTAATTTGGTTTTGAGTTTTTCAGATGTAGTAACTCTCTTATGTTTCCTTTATGCCTCTTTAGGTGCATTTCGATCCCCTCGGTGCTAAATAGTAATTAAGGCACATATATATATATATATATATATCTAGTTTTCTGATCTCATCCTGTAAACTTTCTTTAATCATGTGGGATTTGATATATGTGTGGTATGACGCCAAGAAACTTTACCAACTTTGATTCTTTCACGAAGTAGCTTGTTTGCTTAGGATATATATTATCACTTCTAGCTATCAAGATTAAGGAAAAAAGTATAAAAATTTGAGAGAAAAAAAAAACCAAAAAAGAGGTCAATTGACTTTGATCACAATGCAAGTTATAATTATCAAAAGGAAGAAACATGCTAATTAATTAGTTGTAAGATAGAGTAAAATTTTGTCGTTTAGTTTCAAGTTTCACAATAGATAAGCTTTTGTTGTGATTTAGAAAGTTAAGAAAATTAAGAGGGATCCATGTGATGAATGAACTTTTATAATAATCACCCATTTGAAACCTTTACATATAGGTGAATTTTTGTTGTCTAAGTGAATTTGAACAACATTACAAGAATTAAGGGTCCCATATTATCATTACATTTACATGCCATGTTCTATCATTTTGGTGTTTTTTTACAAGGAAAAAAAAGGATGCTTTAAAATCAAGATAGGTTGAGAGCATGTGTAGGGAATTAAGTATGAGATAGACAAGTAAATGATTTAGACCTTCTAAAGCAAAGAGATAAAAAAAAGGTAGGGGAAGTGGTTTTGGGAAACTGCCCAAATTACGATTTTAGGTAAAGAGAAGATGATAATCCACTCTTCATCATCTTCTCAGCCATATATATTTTTGTCAAGTGATGTTTAGATCAGTGATCTTTCGGATGTGTCTCATGGTTATTCACTTCATTTTCATACTAACAACTTTTCTTAAAGAAGAAATTTTTTGTTAATCAACTTAAATCGATCAACATGACTTGAACAGTTGGACATATATGTTTCCTGCCAACACTTCAGTTTGAACATCTGGACATTGATACTTTCTGTACTAACTTATTATTTTTGGATTTTCTTTCACGGACAATTAGATTGGTTATTTTAGTCATATTCGATCTCGATCATGTGGTTTTTCAAACCCATGCACTGCATTGGCTATATATATTAGTTTAGGGTAATCAAGTTATTCTTAGTACTAATGCCTTCTTAAAAATCGACATTCTTCTTTCAGTCAACGATTGGAAAATAATGAAAAATGATTTAAAACCCAACCTTTTTGTATTTCTTCTTCTAAATGTGAGAGAGTCCAGAAAAATAATAAACAAAAAGAAAGTTAAGTTCTATAGCATTCTCTGGTCTGGTCTGGCCTAGTATTTGCCTTGTTTATAATTAGGGGAGATCCTTTCATTTCATTTTATGTGTCTTGTACTAAAGTTTTGGATTATTCATGGAACCAAAAAAGAATTTAATAATAAATTTTCAAATTTTAATACCCACATAATTATATATGTTGGGTTACTTATGGTTTCCTGCCCTTTGAAGCAAATGAAAGACTAATTGCTATGAAAACTGTGGAGGAATTCAACCTCCTAAGAAAAACTCAAAAACCACCATCATTCTCTTTTAGAAGATGAAGTTCACTTTATATTCTTGTGTTTGTTGGATACTTGTCTAAACCCTAGTCTACATCTTAATGATCATAAGTTTCATCTCTCTCTCTTTATCTCAACTTTTCTTGGCCAAGCTTTCAAACCTTATAATTAGCATTGTTGGTCATTTCTGGACAAATTGGAGGACAACCAGCATACCCGTGGGAGTCCTATGAATCATCACCCTATTTGCTTTTCATGGTTGATTTTTATTCATTTTGCAGACTTCACATAGCCTTTGCAAGACCATACAAATTAATTTTTCTTCTCAAAGATCATACTATTGGTGTCCAATAACCTTTAAATCGTTGTGTTTCATTATTATAAAACGCGTAAAGGTCACCTTTTTGCTCATAGCGTTGGGCCTAGCTACTGAAGTTTTGAAATTTTGTCATGACAGTCAAAACATTCACCGCCTCTCTTAACAATATATGTCATTACTATGTCATATGATGAACAAGCAACCTTATTAGCATGAAGAGACAAAGACATAGCTACAAAACGCCAATTTTGACATAGTTACTCAGATTATACAATTATATGGTAGGCAAATTGAACTTCGACTTGGTTTTTGGCTTATTTGGGCTCTGTTTGTGACTAATTAAAGAAATCCCAATTCACAGAGCAACCACTATACCCACCCACCAAGTACAACCCATTTATATGAGTACTGCACTGTGCGAATTGGTGTGTGTGTGGCAGTGTTGTTGAAGGTAGAGGAAATGATTGCCTTGCAGATGGTGGATACAGCGTCACTTCACTTGTGATATTTCTACTAGTCTTACTATATCTAAGAGAAACAAGCAAGAGCGACCCACTAAAACAACAAAAACAAAAGGAATATAATTTTGTATCAATCGCATTTGGGCTTGGGTATATATATCATTCGCTTAAGCATTTGGGCTTGGGTACATCATAAGATCAATCCATTCCGTTATCATCAATATATAGCTAGCTGCAAGCCTACAACTCCCTCATTCTACTCATCCTATTGTTATTGCTGCATCGATATAAGCATAGTACTGTAATCCTCGTATCAAAACACGAACATAATAAGTCATTTAACAACCAAACATTGGATGTATTATTTTATTTCAATGCCACTGATGATAATGCCCAAAAAACGAGCCCTATGTGATGAATAATTATTCCATATATTTCTTCTTTATTTGGCCATGGCTTCCATATATTTCAATAATGCTGTTGTTAAGGAAATACCTCTATAAACAAAAATCATTTTATAAATCCATAAACACAAAGGAAGCACAGAGGAACAATCCAATTTGAAAAGCATTCATGGGATGAAAAATTCCAAGCTAGTTTAACAAGAACAAAAATTGACAGCCTAAGCGCAATCACATTAACCATGTTCAAGTATATAAATTTTAAAAGAAACTCATCCCTTTCACCACCTAAAGCCAAAGAAAGATATAACTACCACAGTTGTAAGAACGCAAACAATGTCAAGACATTCAACGATAGCGTCGAAGAGAGAGGGTGTTGTTCCTCTTCCAGGTTGCCCTCCTTGAAGGTCTTGCCTTGTGGTTCAAGTGTCCCTTTCCACGCAGTCCTCTGTATTTCTTTCCAGCAGAAGTGAGTCCACGAAGCTCTCTGTGCTTGTGAACAGGATTGCAGATCCAGTTGATCCTTGGATCGTTACGGATGGCATTGTGGGCAGCATCAACCAAGATTACCTCAAAGTATTTATATGTTGAATCCTGTCAGGATGAGAGTAAAAGACATCTCAATTATAACATAAATGGTAACCAAAAGAAAAAAACACTTAACTTGGTATGCCGAATATAAATATGGGGTCACATCTCAACTATGCATGTAAATTTTCTTTATATAAACTCAAACTACTGTGTGTAATTAATGTATAGATGATTTAAAACATCAATGCAAAGATTTTACCAGATTATACAGCTGTACTAACTGATATCAGGATAACACACCTATTTGATGGCTCCGAAGGGTTTCAAGTATACAATTACCCTGTCTGAGTACTAGCATTCAATATTACTAATTTTCTATGATTAACATAATAACATATGAATGCTGACACGTTAAGAAGCTATGAATACCTCATTAACCCAGTAAGAGTTTAGAACTTTAAGACCACCCAGTTTGCGACCAGCACGCTCTTCTGCAACTGAGCGCTTGCTGCGTTGGAATTTCAATTGAGTAACACCCTGGTTTGTGGGCTTGCCATATACAATACCCTTAGCAACTGGTCTCTTGCGTCCACCACGCCTCACACGCACGCGATAAACAACATACCCCTGTAAATAATAATACATTGTAACAAAACTTGACGCACCAGTAGGGAGAATTCAATTGCGTCGCGGGAGCAAGAATAACATTATCAGTAATCCATCGTACGTCTTGATTTACATTTATGCTTCTGAGTCTAAAACAGCACAAGTACTAGAGCGGAAAAACCACTAACCAAATGAAATTTTGCAGCAAACTATCCCGGATTCACTCAAACATTTCATACAACATATGATTTCTGCTGAGACATTCATATCAGTCTCTAAATGGAATTGCCAAATTTACTAAATCATATATAATTAAATAACATTAAAACAAGTATTCCTGACGGCCCTTACATCAAATTTAGGAATACACAAAAAAAAAAAAGCAACAAAAAAAAGCACATAATGAGAAAGCACCGCATCGAGATCAATCTCAGAGGTGAAGAATATCATCATATACCTGCTTGGCCTTGTAACCCAAGCGGCGAGCCTTGTCCGGTCGGGTAGGACGAGTGACCCGCACAATGGAAGGGTACTGGCGGTACTCCCAGACCCTCACCCTCTGCACGAACCTCATAACATCCGACTGCTTCTTCCTCCATATCTCGGACACGTACTTGTAAGCCCCTGAATATCAAAACCCGAAAACACAACACATTCAGAACTATGAACCCAATTAAACAGGACCCAAATACCACCATAGAACACACACCGGCCACATAGAACAAAGTAAATCAAAAAATTCAAAAATTTCCGATTAGTACTTCTTCTAAATTTCTTAAGTTTCCTCATCAGACAAACAGTAACCTCACCATTCAAATATATAGAACCATAAAAAATGGAGAGACCCATATTTCGAATCAGACACTTCCTCAGAGAAAATCATATGAAAAATAATGATGAATATGCGTAATGCATGGTTAACGATAAATCAGAGAAACCAGAGCTGAGAGAAAGTAACGTACCCATTGTCTATGAACCTCTCTCTCCCTCACTCTCTCTCTCTCCCGTTTTCGGCTGAGAGGCTGGGGGATATAAGTTCCGCCTCCTGTTCTGAACTAGGGTTTTAGAGTATCTACGTATTGGTTTTTTCAAATGACCAAAATACCCCGTAACTTTCTGTTCTGGATCTTGAATTGTGTTAGGGCTCTATGATCGGTGACATTGGGCCTGCCTAGAGCTGATTGTTAGCCCATCATAAAGCCCAAACGCTCAAGAACTTTTCTTCTTTGGGGATAATTTTCGATACCATCCCCAAACTAAGTCATTTTTAACACTTTGCCCCATAGCGTAAAACTTTTGAAACCTTTTACCCCGAACCCCAATTTTGTTATACATTTTACTTCAAAACTATTAAGGAATTAAATTATAAATCAGTTATGCACATGTGGCGCCACATTGGCACTAAGTGGCCTTATGCCGAATGTCATTTTCTTCTTATTTTTTACTTTAATTGATGATTAACACAAAAATGTTTTAAAACACAAGGCTATATGATGCCGACATAACGTTACATGTACAAAATTAACTAGCAAACTGATTTTTTTTAGCAATTTTAAAATAAGCGTTTAATGGAATTGAATTTGGGAATAAAGTATCAAAATTTTAATCTAGAATACAAATTTATGTCCTTTTTTTTTTTGCCCAAAAAATTTATGTGCTCGTATTGGGTCGGGTTTTCATCGAAATTTCTTTCTTTATTTATATTTGCAGTTTATAAAATAACAACAGAAATATGTATATTCTAGCAAAAAGCATAAACACATGAGAGAGTGATAGGGGAGAGGCCACTTCCACAAAGAACAAAAACTTGGACATAGAGTGTTTACACTCGGCAGAAGTTTTACGCCGATGGAACTTCACACCATTTATATTAATCCTATCCATACATTCCCTCGGGAATATCAACAAAGAAGGGGTGAGAGAGAGAGATGTGAGATAGGGAGGGAGAGAGACAAACAAAGGAATCCACAAAATCTACCTCTAGATTACGTTTACACAAAGACAGAGATTCAGAGGCAAGTCAGAGAAGAAACTCTCAATGATGTTCGGTGGAAAAAGTATGGGAGGTGGAGGTGGAGGAGGAAGCATGTTCAGGACTGTGAGTAGAGCCGCACTCACAAGAACTGTTGCTGGCGGTGGTCCACTTCAAGAGCCTCTTTCTTCTTCTTCTTCTTCTGGTACTAACTCCAACACCACTTCTAGGCATACCCACAAACCCAGTTCTTCCAATAACCTCTCTCTATCTTCGCCTTCTTCAACTTCTTCACCTTTTGCCTCATACAACATTCCTCTATCTGCCACTTCTGGCTTGCCCAACTGGCCTTCTTCGCCTCACTTTGATGACTTTGATTGGGTGTCTGTGAATGGGAGTGAAGATGATGAGAAAGCTCATGGCTTTCTTGATGATTTTGTCCTTGGACCTGTTCCTTCCAGGGATGAAGTTCAAAACGCAGTCACTGCCCTTCAACAGTAAGCAACTCATACTCAATACTCTTCCTTTTGCTTTTACATATGAGCCACTTGATTGGAATGTTTTCTCATATGTACTTTTTATCTTTTTTGCATTTTTGTACTGTTGGGTTTACCTTGACCATGCATTTCATGCTAAAAATGCCTTCTTTGACCATGAAATGGTTTTAAATTGCTAGGGTTTTCAGCCCTCGTTCTCAGTACCAGTCCCAGTCCCAGCTCATCAGGGATAAATTTGCTTCTGAGTTGGACTTGGACAGGGATGTCGCTGATCAAATTACAAGTGCTTATGGTTTAGTGCAGCCGGTAGCTTTAGTTGAGTCAGAATCAGATTGGATGGAGCCTTCTGCTTATATTTGTAGTTCAAAGATGCTGCAATCATATGGGTCTGACAGAGTTTATGATGCTTTCCATTTATTGCAGACTGAGTCATCCGTGCAGGTCCTATCTTTGTTGACCATCGTATTACTAGAATTAAGGTTCCATATGGTGCTTCCAAAAAAATCAGAATGAAATTTACCTATCTTTGTTGACTTTTATTTTCTTTCTGATCACTCACTCTGTTCAATAGATTATATTTATTTTCAAAAGCCCTCCATATAGTAGTTTTTGTTTTTGACTTCCTATCTTGCAGAGGATGAATTATACTATCATCTGTTTTTTGTTGCTGAATATCATATTAGTCTTCTGAAACTTTGTCATAATGCAGAGAATGGTGATCTCATTGTCATCTGATAGAGCAGTTTGGGATGCTGTGATGAACAATGAGGTGGTGCGGGAGCTCAGGGAATCTTATTATGCAGGTTGGTATGAATTTCACAAAAGAGTATAGTAATTAGTAGAGTAAACTTATTTGATGAAGACATTCTAGCATTACAACAAGGTTTCAAAAGTATCATACTCTGTGTTACAGAGCATCTTTTATTTTATTTTTAAGCTTATGTTATATGTTGATGCCTCTTTTATGCGTTGTTTTCCTGGTTTTAATCACTCGCTTTCCTTATGAATAAATGTAGTCCGTGTTGAAAAATCAGGTTTTACTTTTTACCATGAAAATTGTTCATGTTGAAGATACACATAGGGTTCAAAATTTGCAGTACATGAAGATGTCATGTGTAATTTTAGGCTTCCAATTTAGCCATGCTGAAAACCATGTAATAGGTGGGACTTGGGAGATGAAATACCTTGTCAATACTCACTATCTCAATGAATGCACACCTGACTAATGCTGGTTTGAACATGAATTTCATTTTATGTGCAGCTGAAGACAATAGCCCCCAGAGTCCACATGAGAATTCTGATGATAACAATAAAGCAAAAAATATTATTATGTGGATCTTTCAAAACACAAAGGCAAAAGTCATGGAAGCGATTGAGAAAATCACAAAGCTCCTGGATGAATTTTTTCAACCTCCTAGCAGTGAAAATGCAAAAGCAGAAGCCAGTAATCTCTTTGAGGATAAGCTAAGAACATCGTTCATGCTTTCGGTTGTGGTCCTCTTGGTTGTGGTGGTTACTCGATCAGCTTGACCTAATTTGACGAGTACAACCCCATTGGATGACTACTTGTTGAAGTTTTCCACTCCAATGCATTGTAACACATCTTGTATTTAAAAATTATGCTTTGTCATGAACTTCCGGAGTTGACACATTGTAGTTAGCAGGTTGCCTGCAATCTGGGGATTTATGGAATATTAGCTGTTTTTTGTTGAATACTTGAATATGTGGATGGATGAACAGTCTACTCTTTCACTGCCAAGAAAGTGACTCGTAGGCGTTGGGTACTTGCGTAAGGCCAAAAACAGGGTAATTGGACAGTGGCCTTAGGCCTTCTACTATGCACTGGAATCAATAAGATATTAGAGATATTAGAGATTGTAGGCAATATTGGAAGCAATAGACCGATTTATGTGCATCAAAACTTTACTTGGAAGAAGATGAAGGCTAGACATTGAGGCCATTCAGCCAAATATTTTTCACTGGATAAAGGACTGCATAGTCCTCAGAGCAGAAATAATCGACAAGGAAAGCATTGCTATATCGCAACATTGAACGAATTTAGTTAAAAAAATTGTAGTTACCATTGGAAGAGAATAATCTCCTCGTTCACTAGAAAATTATGTCAAGGGCATAACAGATCCAATATTACCTACAAAGTTCACCTACATCTGTTTACATTTCCTGAGCAGTGTCAGCAATTCTAGAAGCATATTTACTCTTAAGACTTTTCCTTTACACATATCTCAATACCAGGTTTCTCATGTGCACAATTCTCCCACTACACTAAACCTCTATGTATATTCGGTAAGATCGTGGCATTTAGTCCAAATTAACCACATTTAGGAGGGAATCCACATTAGGAGTTACAACAGCTCGCTGGGTGATCAGCTCTCCAAGAACACAACATTTTTTCTCTGCAGTGTTGACTACTGCAACATCTTGAGAAAATGTACAATCTGTACCAGGTGAAACCTGCACATATCATAAACACAGAAAGGAATATTATCTTCTTGTCAACTTTTCACTGTAGCTAATAATAAGTGGTGAAAATCCATGAAAAAGTCATTTGTGCTGGCCCGATGGTATGAAGTCATTTTATGGATCAGGTAACAGAGAATTCAGGTGGGTAAGTAAATGGAACATTGTTGACAGAGACGATTAAACTGCTGATATTAGTTTCATTGGATTCTGGAACACTACAATTGAGTTTCATTTTCATCAGTGTTTGGCCCTTACTCCAGGGGTATATTGAGTGGTGTATGCATCTCTGATCTGCCTATTTATGCCTATATCTGCATATCTTGTGCTTTTGTTTTAGTTTAATGCGATATTGGTTATCACTCACATCATAGAGGACATCTCCTAGCTTCAACTTGATTGCTCCACTCTTGTACACCAGCATCTTCCCCATATATCCCTCTGATAACTCTTCCAAACAACAGATCTTCTTTGGAGCACCTATGCTCTCCAATGATGTTAAGCTTCCAACTTTCTCTTTTCCCTTTGCAGTAGTTGATCTCTTGCCTAATGGCAGAGTAGAAGGAAGCTGAACAAGGAGCATCCTCTCTTTTGCATTTTCCTCCTGTCACCAATTACCAGTTTTTGGTAACATCCATCAGATACATCACTCTGTCAAGTGTTTTAACAGTATTATTTTATAAAGAAGAGACGTTTACTAAACTATTATTACTAAACTAATACCCACCAGCAGCCCAAGTTCTGAAGCAGGATTTATAGTACTCTCATTGTACTCTCTTTCAGCATCTGCCTCAAATTCCTTCTTATTAAGAACTTCTAAAAGCAAAACAAGCAAATGGTAAACATTAGAGTAGATTTGAGCCAAGTGCATGGGAAAAAAGGTCCAAAATGAATCTAAAAGAATACCTGGGTTTCCAGAGTAGGGCTTCCTCAGAGGAAGAATAGTAGGATAGTACGTGTGTTTGTAATCCTGCAGCAGAATCAGGGAAGCCAGACACACTAAGATCATTTCAGAGGGAGAAAGAGAGAGTTACAAGAGAGGGTTCTTACCCAACATTCTATATCTTCTTTCTTGGCTTTCTGAGTTGATGCATCAGTAGCATCTTCCATAGATACATCAGTTCCAGCTTCCCTGGCAGCTGAAGGCCAAGTGGAGAGAATTTGCTCATCATCAGAACCTTTGAGTCCTAAGCTGCTGCTTTGACCAGGATTACCATCCTTGGGAGCCCCATATGTCCTTATGGAAGTTGAGGATGCATCTCCAGGACCAAATGCAACTTGCACTGAAGCTGCAGATTAAACAGCAAATATGAATGGAAAGCAGATGCATCAATCTAAAGGAAGCAGTTAATATATTTCACATTCCTTAAGCTGAGTCATTTGGATTTGTAATATACATTCTGCTGAGCCAATCAGCCCATCAAAACCATGCTTTCTTATTCCTATAAATATGGTCAAATCTTATTCAGCAAGTCCATGCTTTCCATTAAATTCTTGTAGGTAACTCTTATCAGCTCTTAGAGATAACTACTTCTACTATCTGATATGGAAGTACATATTTTAGGTATACAATTCTCCACTTCTGACTGAATTGCACAGTACAAGGGCAAAAGACTTGACAAATAGAGAACAACTATTCATGACCTATAATATCAAACCAAATTTTATAATTCTCAGCAACCGTGTTAAAAACTGAAGATGATATCAAGTTAACAATATGAAAGCAAAAGTTGTGATATATTACATTTTTTTTCAACTTTTGGCCCCCGTCTCCCAAGATTCTCCTGTAAATGCAGGAACAAAAATCAATGATCTGCTCAATACATATACAGTTGAAAGAGGATAAGACCAATATCACATTCTTGTCAGACATTTTTCAATGCAAAATATATACATTGAAAAAGTAAGAGTCACCTCTAGGTCACAGTTTCAAAATCCAGTCCCAATCACATTCAGGTGCACATGTTGGTTATATTCATGGGGAAGGAGGTTGATTAGTGTTATTCAGGAGGAAGGTAATTTCTTTTTACCCTTTGTAATGGTACAAATGAGTTATCGGAGGTGAGCATGCACATCTTGCAAGTTCCAATCAAAAGTAACCAAAAAAGGAAGGTACACTTACTAAAACAAAAAGAAAATGAAAACCATATTATTGTCATCACTTATCACCAAAAAAAAAAAAAAAAAAACCAAATTATTGCAGAATAGATAATAGACCCATTCTTCAAAACGTAGCCAAACACCACCCAAAACAGTAGACTTTCACCCTGCCAAGTGCCAGCCCTTTCTTAGCAACCAAACACGACCTTATTTTTATTCTTTTAAAATCCAAAAACTATGTATAAAAAGTTAAAAACAAGAATATACAAACCATTTTAAAAAAGAATTGCATTTTAAATAAACAGCTAAAGATATAACATAAATGGATAAATAACCATGTGGTGTGGCCAAACACACCAAGAAATTGTTGAAGCATAAAAAATTAAAATCGAAGAAAATGTCTAATAAAGAAAGAAAAATGTATATTTTACATTGAACTGACGTAGAAGAGCCTGGGCCTGACCAGCTTCTTCACCATCATCATCATCCTCACTACATCCATTAACAACACAAAATATTAAAAAATATATAATTTTGAAAAGAAATACATGTAAGCTGGGATTTAAAGAAACAATTTTTAGATAAATACGTTGAGGGCACAGTGGGTTTGAGCTTTCTGCGAGGGGCTTTGGGTAGAAACCTGACCTGAAAGGAATCAGGGCAAGATTTAGAAAGAAATCAGATCTGATATGTAATTGTGGTGAACTTGAAGAATTTTATTAACAGTAATCAGAGAAAAAGAGCTAGTTGTTACCTTTCTGCGAGGAGCAGAGGACTCGTCTTTGTCCATGGCTTTTTGATCGAAGAAGAAGAAGAGAAAAAAAAGAAAGCAGTGAGTTTCGAACTCCAGACCGCTACGCAGCAAGGAAAAATACCATACCACCCACCCAGACTAATTAGCCTTCTTATCATGGTTTACGAAATATTATACTTATTCTTTCTTAAAAAAATCAAAATGGCAGTACGACCGTAAATAAAGACTACAGTACAAAAGTACAAATTTCATTAACCAAATCCATATAACCAAGTTTTAAATTATGTTTAGCGAAAGTGAATATTGGAAAATTAGATAATATAAAAGCCAATACTTTATTAGGTACATATTAATATAATTATGTCAGTACCCTTGAGGATTGAGTCGAGTATTCAGCCCATGATTTGCTTCCATGTGACCTGAGATTTGATTCTTCAAAAATACCTATCTAACTATTGATTAGAGTTTTATGCCTTCAAATTGTAGTGTTCGACTTGAGCTTCAGTTTAGAAAGCGTGTTCACGCACCAAATTCAAATCCAAACACAAAATATCAGAATGAGGTATTACATTTACATTTTACATGCATCTTGTTGACTTCTGGCGGACTTGTTACGTTCCATAGTCTCGAATGACACGAAGAAAAGTTGAAAATTATCTACAATCTAGAGTGCCATATCTCTGCTTAAAACGTTGTCAGGTTAGAATCAGTCATGACCAAATTAGAGTGCCATATTTCCAAATCACGAGATTAACCCAAGTGTCGAGAGAGGAAAGAGAAATGGATAAAAATTATGTTAAATTCCATCAATTGGAGCTGAATTGTTAATTTCATTTTTTGGTTTTTCATCGTCAAAAATCAACGCCAAAACGCACACATCAAAGATCTCGCACATATGTAAAGTTCCCCATAAAATTATAATTTCTCCATTACCATATTGTAAAAAACAAAATTGAAAAATTGTTTTTTTTTTTTTTAACTGTGCCACAAACCTATGAAATGAAAACACTTTCTGAAGGTCTAGTTTTCAATCGAGAGGCCCAAAGAGTAAATCTAGAGGCAATAAATTCCGAGGATTAAGTCTACTTCAAAGTTCAAACCAACCAACCTTTGGTCAAAAGTTCGGAAACACCTGAGAGGCACTGAATTAAAACTTAAGATTATTACTAAGATCCAATCTCTGTCTATTCTGGCAAACCATGCATAACAGACGCTGATGGAATATGCACCTCAAATATGACTGATGAAGGCAATTTAAACGCATGGCATGATACAACAAAATGTGGCTTGAAAGTACTAGTAAAAGTCAATCATGCAGCCATAACCGTTCAAAACTTAAATTTATGAATTTCAAAAATACCCCCACTTCAAAAATAGAAACCATTATTTGTTAATAAAGAACTGGAATAATTATAATTAAATAATACAAAATTACACCTTTATTTTTAGCATTCCACTTTTCCACCACCATTATTTTAGAACAAATTAATTTATTAAAATTTTAATTAAATGTTTAGAAAGGTAAATTGAGAGAGACTAGTATTGGTGTAATTGTACAGCACCTCCATACAAAATCACAATTGCCCTGCAGCTCATGGACTCCCCAAAGCCAGCTAGAAGAGAAACATGATTCTAAGCATTTTTCTTTTCCTCTTTCACAAATCCGAGCCCAATGAAGCACACTACCCCTAGATTATTGAACACGAAAGAACCCTATGACTGCTGTATCTAGTGGCTCCATGCATGAGGGTCCGCAAAGCTACTAACAGCAACCATCTTGCATTAAGTACCCACTACCCTAGAAAGGAAAGGCTACTACTGTGCTCACATTGAGTAGATCAACTGACCTTCAATACATCACTCAACCTGAAAAATTGCTGAGTCCGAGTTAATGTGAATTCTCATCTGCAGACAGGGTTAGAAATTCACCATTGATGGAGATGAGGTAGCTACAACATAATGGATAGCATAGTGATACACCCAATTACCAACAAAACGACTTTCCAAATGACTGATAATACAACTTCATTCTCACTCCCTTCAACACAACCCAACTAAAGCGGCTATGGAAGTCAGGGATCAAAAAATTCTGCCAATCGTGGGTAAGTTCATAAGTTCCACAGATACCATTAGAATGTAAATTCATAATTTTAGTGGTATTCTGGAGATTCTTCAATAAGCTGCTTGAAAACAATACACAGAAACACACACAAGTAATGGGTCAAACAGAAGCCAAAAGAATGCAGAAAGCCATGACTATAAAGGGATGGGAAGGTATTCATAGCTTTTAATCAGTAGTAAAAGGAGCACTGACGGCCTAAGAGCAAATAACATAGGAAGTTGAGTCAAAACCAACAACAAACCATGCTCGTATCAATTTCTCCAATAAAAACCCCACAAACATGGTAAAAGCCACAAAACCCTAAGGAAAGATTAGTTAGCAATCCAAAGATCCAAAATTCATTTTAAATCCAAAAAAAAAAAAAAAACAGAATTTATAATTTCAATAAAGACTACCCCTATTTTTTTAGGATGCATGATAGTAGTAAATTGAACAATACCTCCTGCATAGAGCAAAATCATGTTGGCTAGATATGTTAAAATATCATGCACAGAGTAACCCATCTAATATCTTATTATGCTATTACATAGAGACAAACACCAACCATTGCATACATTAACCGGACTGAAAAGGGCAAAAAAGAGAAGGTGAGAGGAGGGGAGAGGGGGGATGGGGGTGGTGGTTGTGGTGGGGGTGGGGTTTGTGCACATGGAAAAGAGACTTGTAGACAATGACACAAACCTAGAGTATCCTTCTTTTCATTCTGCCAAAAATCGTATCTGGATTATAAGTTACTTATGTTGGTCATGGTCAACAACTCTCTCCAAACCCAGTGTACCCTTGCATTTAGAAACTCAATCTGACAGCTAGGTGTGTCAAAATTCCACAATCCAACCCCTTACCCAAATGCTCACCAACATAGCTCTATACTATTAGCTCAGAATATCAAATACTGCATTAAAGAAACTACCCCTACCAACTATTTTGCTCGCCATTATTCATCCCCAAAACCAGCAACCTTCATTCTGGCCTAAGCCTTATCCTTCCAATGGCAATAACTTGTACCATATGAGAGCGCACTTAAATGTATCACTTTATACTTTTAACAAATCACAGTAGCACACTCAAAATCTCATAATTTACACAATAATCAGGACTTAGTTTTTATAAGAAGATGTCAGCACAAGTCATAGATGGAGTGCCAAAATTATGACAATTCAAAACAAGTGATTGCCAATATATGAATGAATTCTTTTACCTGCGAAACAAAAACTGGAAAAGGACATCAAAATCCCATTGTATTATATGGAAACACAACTAATATAAGAAAAACATAAGAAAACATATCTTCCACCTACCAAGAATGCCTCAAGTTGTAAGGCATGATTACCTTTTAAAAAGGAATGATAAATGCATCATTGAAGCAGCTTCAGCACCATGACGGTTGGAATAACTTAGGGTCCCCAAGGTGAAAATTGGATTACAATCAAAACCAGAAATAAAAAACAGTTAGGGCAAGCAAAGAAACTAGTTAACTAACCCACCAAGTCAACATAACATCATAAAACATCAGTAACAAATATTGGACGTCCAGACAAAGCTTGAAATTTGACCCAAAAAACAAAAGCCACAGCTTGAAAAATGAGACATTAGTACTATTTATAGGAGGGATAAGAAACCAAAAATATAACAAAATTACGTCCAACATAAGCACCCAAACATTGAATCATATAGTTTCAGGTGGAATCTCCAACACAAGACCGATCAACTGAAGTTCTAGCCCAAGTCTCTGCAAAGGTCATAACATTACAGCAAGGTTAAAGATGTGAGTCCCAAACTTCCAACAAAGTCATGGCAAGAGGTAAGAAATCAGGTTCATTAGAGCTCCAAGAAACATCAGTCCTGTCAAAATTTTACATAATGGCAATGGAGAAGTGTCAATTACTATAAAAGCAAGATAATAACGAATTATGCAGTGACTTCATGTAAGTGTGTGAATTGAGATTGGAGAAAATTAAAATTGTGCTTCCTCCAAGAAAAAGAATGGAAACTATAAATATAATCCTAGCCATGCGTCTTTAAGGCCATCCCTGCATAACAAGGCTTTTTCATGGTGATTCAATTACATAAAAAGAGACAATGCACCCAAAAAAAAAAAAGTAATAACTATCAAAGCTTTCTTCATTTCCAGCCAGAAGGGAGGAGGGGAGGCTCATGTTAGTATCCGTCCACAATAGAATAAATCAAGCATTTTGGGTGCCATTTTTTACAAACTCAGAACTTTATGAAGAGTTGTACTAGAGCCAGGACAGATATCCAGAACTTCTTTGGGGGATCACATACTTACAATGATGGCATGATCATCTGTTTTCCGTAAACAACCTTCATATATGCAAAAGACCAAGTGAAAGTCCCGGTGTAAAATAAAAATAAGTGAAAAATTATTAAATTAATCGAAAGACAATACACATCATTCACCCACCCCAAACCCCTAACATAAGCAGAGGGAGTTAAAAAAAATCCTTCGGAGTCCAATGTATAAAAGTCTCTCTTTAAAGGGCTAAATATTTGTTTGTGCAGACTTTATGGACATATGTTCATATTTTTGTAAAATATATATATGTATATGCATATATAAATACAAAATCCTAACATTCCATAGCATTGCATACTGTCATAGCACTTGTACTGTGGGTTCTGCTGCTTTGCCTTTTAAAAAAATAAAAGAGAGAAGCTCAAACAGACACCTACAACATAACCATATGCAACTGTAGTACTTTCTCAAAAAACTTACATCAGACCCAAACTTTTCAAAACATCCCAATTTTTAGCATAACAATATAACACAAGGGTAAAACTCAATACACATGTTTAGGAGGCTTTCATGGGAGAGAAAATATGATCAACTCATATGTCTCCAAACTTTGCTCTGTTTAACTAAAGGATCACTGAATGCTGCTCAAACTGCACGTTAGACTGAAGTTATAGAAAACTGCAGAAATTTGAGACCACTGTACATGCAACTAAATGAATGACCCGTCCAGTTCAAATGGATCAAATGTATGACCAAAGCAACAATTAAGCATCCAAAAGATACCAAAACATAGCATATAACATGGAATGAAGCAAAAAATGTGTAGTGTGTACCTATCAACTTGGAGTAATACCGAAGGACCGTATCATTTCATCTCTGCCATGAACTTCTCATACTCTGCATCTGCACCATAGGTCTTCTCTGCAGAAGAAGCATGAAGGGGAACCGGAGTATTTGTGGCCCAAGGGACATTGCCAACGCTCTGGGATTGGTCTGCAGTTGAGCCAGGTACAGGTCCAGGGGGAGGAGGAGGTGGTGGAACTGCATTGTAGTAAGATGAGTAACCATATGAAGACGCAGGATAAGAATGTTGGCCATTTGGTGGCATTGCTGCTAAAGAGCTCCCATATATATTACTCGGCATAGTTTGTGTAGAGCTACTGTTTTCAGACTGCACTCCTGGAGGTGGATAAGTCTGTTGTGCTTCACTTGAAGTTGGCGTTTGAGGTGGTGCACCAGGGGGACCTGTCTGCATCGATGGAGGGTACCGTGCACCGTAAGCACCCATAGGTTGGCCTTGCATGGGAGGAGGGTACATGGTTGAACCAGGAGGAGGAGGAGGTGGCGGAGCATAAGGAGCATAAGGAGGGGGAACTGGGGGTCCCCATGGAACAGGAGTACCCCCATAGCTAGTAGGTGGCGCATTCCCAAGAGGACCACCTGGAGTAAATTGCTGGGATGGATAGGCACCGACAGGCTGGCTCATAATGGGGTATGTAGGCATTGCGGATGCCGGAGGTCCAGGAGGCACAGCAGGTTGCGGAGGCTTGCCAGCAACTCTGACAGCAATTGTTCGCCCCTCTAAGCGATAACCATTCATGCTTGCAATAGCATTATTAGCCATTTGAACATCAGCATACTTCACAAAACCATAACCTTTACTCAATGCAGTAACACGGTCCTTAATAACTTTGGCCATCACAATATCACCAAAAGGTGAAAACAATCGGATCAATCCGTCATCGTCAAGCGTAGGTGGCAAGTATCCGATGTACAAATTTGTGTCATCATATTCCTTGATAGGCTTGACTCCGGTTGAGCCCAAGCCTGGATGCGCTGCACTGCTTGCACTCCCAGCACTGTTAACCCAAGGAGGATTGCTTCCTGTACTGCCTGCGCCCAGAGCCAATGTAGTGGTTTGCTTAGTCACTGATTCAGGAACTGTCCCACCTAACTCAGCCAAAAAGTTCTGATACTCATCGTCCATTTTCTTCCCAGTTGTACCCTTCACGGGGCAATCAATAGTTGGATGCCCACCATCACCGCATATCTTACAGAGAACATCACTCTTAAAAGTCGATGTTCGTGATGGACATGCAAACTGTCGATGCCCCGGCTCACCACACAACCTACAATACTCCTCATCCCTGATTGTCCCATTCAAGGCCGCAAGTTCCCTAAGCTGCTGCCTCTTATGCTCATTCAACACCTCATCCACAGGCTGCAAGAGCTTCTCCACCATCCCAGCCGCAGCATCAAGAGCATCTTGTGTATCCGCCTCAACCAAAACATGCAAGTCCTCATTCTCAGAAGGGTCAGGTTTCAAATCCCTCTTCTGTTGCAACCTGCCCTCTTTCACCGACCCTTTACCCCTAATTACAATTTTTGCACCAGTTTCTTTCTCCATCCTCTTCTGGGTATTACCCCTCGGTCCAATGATCAGTCCGATAAAATTGTAACCGGGGTATTCTTTCATCGGTATGTAAAGCTTCTTCTGAAGCTTGGGAGGCCTGTAATCCGCTGGAGGCTTAAACGCAGGGTTCCTTTTAATAATCTGAGCAATAATTTCCTGTCTCTCTTTGTTCAACCTCTCACGCGCACGGAACTCTCTAGTATTAATCCTAATTCCCATATTATCATATATAGGTTCTGGTGAAGGAGACCTGGCCCCTTCGGGACGATCGTCTAAAGGCAAACCCGAAGACAGCATTCGACTAATCTCAAGAAGCCTACTATTCAAAGCTTGAATTTCTGGATCAAATTCAATACCTCCCATGAAATCAGGAAGCTGAATCACCGGCTTTGGTTCCTCATCCGCCCACCGCGACTTCCTCTTCCGCGTGCCGCTACCCGTATCGCCGCCACCACTCTGGTTGTCTGTCTCAGGCTGAGGGTCCCACCGGCTACGGCGGCGGCGCCTGCTCGTCGTCTCCTCCTCTCCGCCCGAGCAATCCCTGTCGGTGCCACTGTGGGTGTTGGTCAATCCATTCTCCGACAACAGTGGCTTTTGGATATTAGGCCTGAGAGCAATCTGCTTGTTGGCATCGGCCGAATTAAAATTACCATTTTCAGTGGCGGTCTGAGGATTTTGGTAGAGATTTTGGGCATCGGAAGCTAGGGTTTGAGTGGGTGGTGGAGACGGATCCTTGTAATCTGAGACTAGGGTTTCTGGAGGGGGAGGAGGGGTGTGGTCGTCGGAGGCTAGGGTTTGGGAAGGATGGGCAAAAGAAGGGGGTTGAGGATCTAGGGATTCGATTGAAGGAGGGTTGGGGTTGGATTGGAGAGCTTCCATGAATTGAGATTGGAGAAACTTCCAGTTTCGAGTGCCAGAGAGAGAGTTCAGATATGTGCGCTCGAAGACGAAAGTTTAGTTTAGTAATCGAGAGCGGGACGACGCGCATCTAAGTAGTTATATGCCGAGAAAGCCCATTTTAAATTAGAGAAGACTAATTACCAAGACTCAGCCCAAGAAGTGAAGGACTGTTGGTGTAGTTGGCAACGGAGCGGAGCAAGGTCGGCCCGGCCCGATGAATGTTGTTTCTATTATGTCATGTAATATAATATGTAAGTGTAGATCAAAATTTCCAAACAATAAGACCGTTTATGTTTGGCTGAAATCCAGATAAGGAGTGGAAATGGAAATTGTTTTCCATTCCAACCAGACCTGCTGTTTGGTTAAACTTTTCTGTATGAAAAGGAAAATGAATTAAAGAGTTGACTGGAGTCAAATTCCGCAAGAATAGAATTATGAAAAGAATGAAGTACACAGTAAGGTGTTCATACTATAGATAGATCAATATGTTAATTTTTTCATAAGAGAGTACTATTTCTAAGTTTATTTGGTTGAAATGTCATGTTGCAGCCTTGCAGGTGCTTTGATGCTTATAGAGATGTGTTGACTTGTATGGGCTCTAGATGCCTCCAAACGTGGACCAACTGAGAGCATCAGTTTATTTTTAAACCAGATGATTTTTTTAGTGTTTGACTATAATTGGTGGTGGCAAAGCACAAATGGCACACTAGCTACTATGATTCGATTTTAAATGTAATTTCCTTATATTTATTTTCGATTTATTTAAAAGAATGATGCCAATTGCTTTTTGTGTTTCAATGTTTCTGATTTGAATTATGTCAGGTTTAGATGAGCTACTCTAGAGCAAGAAATGATTAAAAGAAAAGTGAAAAAGAAAATTACTAGATGCCAACTCCAAAATAAGAATATTATAGTTCATCATAAGCATACAAATATAAATTGTTGGACCAACAAGTTTGCAGAACCATATCAGTAATAAACCCAAAGCCAAAGTTTTTTCAATCCCAAATTAGCTTTTATGGCAACCACTCTGATGAAAGAAAGAATTAACAATTAACAAATATTCGTCTACTAATTTTCAACAATTTTTCATGCTGTGTTTCCAGCAAATTCTCTTACAGTGAAGCCAACTTTCTCAAACTTTCCTTCTTCATTGCTCTCTCTAAATTTCAAATAATCTGCACAAAGAAATGGCTTATAAGCCCTCAATTTCCTTCTCCCACCACTTCATTTGGGGCACAAATCACTTTTTCATCTTCAAAGCACCAAAAGAAAGCCAATGAGAATCTGTTAACACATTGTTTCAAAACAACTCTGTGCTCAGATGACCTTAACTTCACATTGCTCCATGCTTGCATCAAGTCCCCTATGTTCACCACAAGAGTTTCATCACATGGTTCTATGTCCATCCATTTCCCTTCCTTGGATCTTACATGAAGTCTCCCGATTTCGTCTTGATAAACGATTGTTATGCAGCTCATGTCAGTGTGCATGCCAAGCCCTTCAACTTCTTTCTCTAACACAGTCTGTGGGGGTGAGTAGTTGATTATACTCAAATAACCATGACAGTTGCTAAATTCTGAATCAGAAAATTTCTTCACAAAGTCTTCTCCCAAGCTCATCAGTACAACTTCTGTTATTCTCTTTGATAGGTCAGTCATTTTGCTTCCATACTCTTTTAGTATCTCACTGGAAGTAGAAACAAACCAACAAACACGTAAATACCAGAAACAAGCTCCATTCTGTTACAAATAGCTGCCTAAGTATGTATCAAATTAATCTTATTAATCTTATGCTGTTTTAGTAATTGTTAAGTCATATAAAATGACAATATGATTTTTACCCGAATTCTGAACTCTGCTGGTTGAGAAGAACTTTGGCTGAATTCTGTGCAGAACCTATGAAGTCTGGCCCGGACACTCTTAGACTCTCAAAGAAAGGGGAAGCAATGAAATGAGGAGTGTAAGTTTTAATTTCTGATGATGGGCCTGCCTTGAGCTTTGACTGGAGAGGAAGGCTGAACAGCTGATTTGAGAGGGAATAGAGTTTCTTGTAGAGATCTTTGGATACTCCATGATTGTTAATGTGGAAGAAGCCCCATTCTTTGCAGGCTACAGAGAGAGAAGAGAGCAAAGATGGGCTTAATTGCTGAGAGATGTCAAAGACAGGAAGCTCTATAGAAGTCTTAGACTTGGACATTATCTATTAATCTAGAAAAACAGAGTTAGTTTGTTACTTTGTTCAGTTGGGTTTAGGTGTTATATAGCTACTTGGGCTTTGGTGAGGAGACAGATGCATAAATACATACATACATACATTAGTATATATATGCATACTGGCATTATATTAATTATTGACATATGTCAGCGTAGTTAATGAATATTTCTTAGCTCTCTCTCTCTCTCCAAAAAAAAAAAATTCCAATGAAGCAAGTACTAGCTGATGCAGATCTGCAGCAATATGAGACTAGGTATTAAGATGAGAATTATACAATATAGAGGGGAAGATCTATGATATAATAAAAAAAATTTGAGGTATGCCAATAGTCTAGGACAAATTTACAGTTGTCGAGTATGACACACATAAAAAAATAGGCCCAATAAGTGCTCACTAGAGTTAATTCAAAGGTTTGACAAACAGTTTGGGAGTTGTTGGGAGGAATTGATTTATGGGTTGTTTGCAGAAAGTCAATGGGGACGGAGGGTTTGAATTTTATTAATTTCTGAGCAGATTTGGCAGCAACAGGCAGGAATGAGGGAAAATGTGCTGGTCATCTGTACTTTGTCAAATTCTGTTATGCCTATGTTTTAGAGCCTTAGTTTCTTTATGAGAAAACTGTTGACTCGAACTTCAAGCCTCCAACACTATGTACGTGACTATGTCCAACAGATATAAGCCTCAGATATGAATGAGCTAATATTAAATGCAATCAAATTCAAATGGGTTTTACATACATTCTTCTATGAACACAGTTTTGGCTCACTAGTTCTGAAGCAGTAATTTTTCTCTAGGGATTGAAGACATTGTTTAGGATATTTATTAAAGAAGGTTTCCTGTCATCATTGAATTGACGTGTGTTTAGAAAAGTTATTATAATTAAAAAAAGCAGCTGGCTATTATACCTGATTAATATAAGACAACTGTTTGAATTTAAGCTTGAAATTTTGGAAATATATATTCCTCTTGTATTGTGTCGGTAGTACTATACTCTTAAATCCCAATTATTGTTGGTAGGTGCATCATGTGCATGCTCTTTAATTTTTCTTTAGTTGTATGAAGAAGCGGTTGAAGTTATTTCTTTGGCTTTTCGTATGATGTTAACAGAGGAAGACAAAACCACATTGTGAAATAGTGTAGAAAGTTGACAATGAGTGAATCATACTGCTGTCCTAACAGTGGATTTTAATGGATTTCAAAAGTATAACAAAATTTAGGCGTTCTCAAATAAGATTTTAATAGATTCTATAAAATCTGAGTATACGATTTAGATTTTAATAGATTTTATAAAAAAATCCATAAAAGTTCAAATATTTTAAAAAATTTATGGATTTTATTAAATTATGGATTCTAATAGATTTGGATGAAACTTTTTTAAATAAAAAAGACATGAACATTCATTTTCACTGGATTTTGATGGATTGTATAAATACCAATATTAGCAGTCATGACATATACCGATACTTTATATGCTCAGCGACGTATACCAATATTTTCATGCATAATAGTAAAGGTTGGAGCTGAAGCATTATGACGATGTGGGAGCTGAAGCATTATAAGGTCGTGAATTGTTCAACTGTCCAACAATTCAACAACAGTCCATCTACCCCCGCCGGCTTCTCTCTCTGCTCCGCAAACTGCAAAACGGAGACGATGAGGTCGTCGTGGGATCACTGGGTCGAAGAGGCACTCGAAAAACTCAAACACCTGAATCTCATCGGGTCTCTCAGTCCCATATACCTCCAAAATGGGCCACAAGAAGCCCAAAAACGCATGGAGGATGAACTCGATGTGTTGGATGAAATGCAGCCCTGGAACCGATCCTCTGTGGAGGTTCACATTTCTGAATCCACGTTTCGGAAATGGCTTGATCACGTTCCAAGTGTTGGAGATGATGAAGGTACCGACAAGTTGAAGAAGCTAGTATTGTTCTCTGGGAATGATTATTTGGGCTTGGGTTCACATCCCAGTGTTGGAAAAGCTGCTGCTAAGGTTCACTTTCTTAAAAATGATATCTTTACTTTAGCATGTTTTAAAACCATGTATGTAATAAGTGTTTATTATATGTATTCAACCAGGCAGCCCAAGAACATGGAATGGGCCCAAGGGGTTCTGCTTTAACCTGTGGATATACCGATTACCACAGAAGACTGGAGTCATGCTTGGCAGACTTAAAGAAGAAAGAGGTATAAGCTGCTCTTTAACTCCTGCTTTTATAAACCAAACATGTTTTTTTGACTAGAACATATTATTTTGTTTTTGAAAGGATACCAAACAAGGTCTAAGATTTTTAGTTGAAACCCTATCTTGGACATAATTGTATGGTTTTCTGGAGGTCGGAAGCATATTTCGTTCTGTTGTTTTGATTTATTTGACTACTTTTAGGTGCTTTAGCTGAAAACTGATGCAATCTTGTTTAATATTTATCCACTAGGACTGCCTTCTTTGTCCTACGGGATTTGCAGCCAATACGGCCTTGATGGTAGCTTTGGGAAATATTGGCTCTCTCTTGGCTGCTGGAAATGAAAAGATTGCCATTTTTTCTGATGCACTTAACCACGCGTCGATAGTTGATGGTATTCGTCTTGCTGAACGTCAAAATTTAGAGATATTTATCTATAGACATTGTGACATGACTCACCTTAATGCATTGTTGTAAGTCTTAAACTTCTGTTTTACATCTACTTTGTGTGCCTCATCTTTTTGTATATATACCTTATTGCGTTCATAGCTTAGCAATAAATGCATCTGTGCTTTGACAGGTCAAGTTGCACAATAAGGAAGAAAGTCGTTGTGACTGATACGTATGTGATTCTATATTTCAAAGCTACTCTCTATACCATCAAGTTTCAGTTGGAATCAATTTCATCTCGTTATAGAAGTGTTTCTATTTGATTTTATCTTGTTAACTTTCTAATTATCTGCATTTTTATTTCACTGCAGCTTGTTTAGTATGGATGGAGACTTTGCACCAATGGGTGAGCTTGTGAAGCTACGCAAGGAGCATGACTTCCTGTTAGTTATTGATGATGTAAGTCATCTTGAGTTATATATTGTGCAGTAAAAGACTTGAAAAAGATTTTTAAGCCTGTTCTTTGTACACATGGTACTCATCTAGGGATTATGCTAACCTTTCAGTATTTTCCATGGTAATACTGGAAAACCAAAGCATGAAAAATTAAAATTATAAGTAAAAAGGTCTGTATTTTAGATTGTCATTGTATTACTGATGAATTAATTCTCTACTAAACTCGGAAATCAACTCGTCCTGTTTGATTGAATTTTGTGTATTACAGGAAAAAATTGCTGTTGACAGTTGTTTTCATTTACTTTAGATATTAGCTAGTTATATAAAGTCTTATTGTTTTAAAACAAATATCAATTATAAAAAGAAAATCTACTCTTTGATTCAGGCTCATGGAACATTAGTTTGTGGCACAAATGGCGGAGGAGTGGCTGAGGAATTCCATTTTGAAAGAGATGTTGATATAAGTGTTGGCACATTGAGCAAGGCTGCAGGTTGCCATGGCGGATTCATTGCCTGCAGGCAATTATTCATGCTTTCTTTTAAGTGAAATTGTGAATGTTGAGCTTATAGTTGTAGCAAATGTAAAATGAAAATGTGTGTGAACTATTCCTGAATCACTAAATTTCTCTAAAATGTACTAATAATAAGAAGGAAATAATGTGGCAATTGGTTTTAACGCTTAATTATATTCTTTTGAATTGTTGGTTCTTGCATGTTTTGTATGTGAAAAATTATGAAATTTAGCTGAGCCATTTTCTGATTTCGGTATAAACAGCAAAAAGTGGAAGCAATATATACAATCAAGGGGTCGCTCTTTTATATTTTCAACTGCGATGCCGATACCAATTGTTGCTGCTGCCCATGGTAAATAATTAATATAGATTTGTTTGTTGATGGTAATTTACTGGTTTTAGACTTTTAGTTGAATGTAAATCCTTCTAAAACATGTGTTACTTTTTATTATAGAAGCTTCAGAGCCTTTTCTTTTTGTTGTTAACATTGCAGCTGCTCTAATTGTGGCAAGAAAGGAAACATGGCGTAGAAGGACAATCTGGGATCGGGTGAAAGACTTTCGTGTTCTTACCGGAATCCCCGTAAATAGTCCCATAATATCTCTTATCGTAGGAAGCGAAGAGAAGGCTCTGCAAGCCAGCCAGTTCTGTTTCCTTATCTCTATATATTAAGCTGTTTGTCTGATATCAAAATCATTCTATAATTGCATTTAACTTTGCTTATCATCATTGAACAGGAGTTTGTTGAAATATGGTTTTCATGTGACAGCAATCAGACCCCCAGCAGTGCCACCCAACTCATGCAGGTTTGGGCAAATCTTCATTACACTTTTTCCATTCTGCTATAGCATATTTACAAGTTTGGGTTGGGTTGTATTCATCTTGTTCACTTTTATATTACTTGCACTTACATTTTTACTTACTTTTTTTTTTCTCAGGCTACGAGTGACTTTATGCGCAATGCACACAAGGGAAGATATTGAGAGCTTCACAAGTGCACTCTCCCGCTGTGTCAATTTCCAAGAAATTGGCATTCTTGGCTCGAATGGATCATATGCAAGGCTTTAGGATATGATTCTTTTAAATCCCATTTTTCCATAATTGTAATAATTAATAAAGTGTTGCAAATAACCCATAATAATAATGCTAGGATCCTAAATTGTGTCCCAAATTTGGATCCAAATGGTGTGCCATTACAAATGTATTATACTTGTTGTGAAATAAAAGTGGGAGCATTTGAATTAAAAAAATATTGTCCTTCAATTATGCTATTGATTAGGAGAGATTGCACCTATAATTATGTAAATGTTCATAATTACCATTTAAGCTAAGCTAATTAAGGAAATCAGCTGGGTATTATACAATTTATACCTATTAATTTAAGACAATTGCTTGGATTAAGGACTTAAGCTTGAAATTTAGGAAATATTGTTTTTATTATTGATTTGGTGCCGGTAGTCTTATTACTCTTGAAGCCCAATTGTGAGTAGGTACATGCTCTTTAATTAGTTTTTGCTCATTAGTTTAACAATAATACTATTCTTAGCATTGTTGTTAAGTAGCATTGTTGTTAAGTTTAATGAAGACGTGGTTGGAGTAATTTCCTCGGCTTTTCTTATGTGGGTCAGTGGGTTATAAGTTCGTACAATGATGTTAACAGAGGAAAACAGAAACTTGTGGTGACAATTAGGTCTTCATGCCCATTGTCAAGCCAGCCCACAAAGTCTAATGAGGGATAATCATAGTGGACTGGACTGGACTCGGCATAAAATGCAATATAATAAAGAGTTTTATTAAACACAGTCGTTTTCATGTAAATATTAAAAAGATTTCTTATCGATGTGTCATTATCGTTGCCGACATCTATCAATATGTTCATCCATGCACACACTGGTAAGGCAACTTGCACGTTAGAGCTGAAGCATTATAGCACTCTCTCTTTTTTGGTGACACATTATAGCACTCTTCAACTGTCCAATTACCCCGGCGGCTTCTCTCTCAGCTCTGCGAACTGCGAACTGTAAAATGGAGACGATGAGGTCGTCGTGGGACAACTGGGTCGAAGAGGCTCTTAGAAAACTCGGAACACCTGCAACTCCTCAAGTCTCTCAAACCCATATACCTCCCGAAAGGGCCACAAAAAGCCCAAAAATCAGTTGAGGATGAACTCGTTGTGTTCAATGAAATGCAGCCCTGGGAGGCTGGGACTGATCCTCTGTGGAGGTTCACATATATTTCTGAATCCACGTTTCGGAAATGGCTTGATGACGTTCCAAGTGTAGGAGATGATGAAGGTACCGAGAAGTTGAAGAAGCTAGTATTGTTCTCTGGGACTGGTTATTTGGGCTTGGGTTCACATACCACTATTGGAAAATCTGCTGCTAAGGTTCACTTTCTTAAAAATGATATCTTTACTTTCGCATGTTTTAAAACCATGTATGTAATAAGTGTTTAAATATATTCAACCAGGCAGCCCAAGAACATGGAATGGGCCCAAGGGGTTCTGCTTTAATCTGTGGATATATCGATTACCACAGAAGACTGGAGTCATGCTTGGCAGACTTAAAGAAGAAAGAGGTATAAGTATAATATTTGCTTTCACTTGTTTACGTGGACTTTGTCAATCTGTAGTACTGCTTGCTATTAATTAGCCATGGTGTTAAGGACCAATTGGCTTTTTACAATTGGGTGTGACTGTCTGAATTTTGATTACAAAACTTAAGTTTTTAATTACTTGAATGAAATAACCCTTGGACATAATAACTGTGGTTTTTGGAAGGAAGCGTTTGATTCTGTTGTACGTTCTGATTTATTTGACTAAGTTTTAGGTGTTATAGGATTTTAGCTGATGCAATCTTGTTTAATATTTATCCACTAGGATTGCCTTCTTTGTCCTACGGGATTTGCAGCCAATATGGACTTGATGATCGCCATTTTTTCTGACGCACTCAACCATGCATGCGTCGATAATCGATGGTATTCGTCTTGCATAGTCTAAGATGATAATTAGCTGAAATTGGCATCCATGGCCCAAATGGATCATATGCAAGGCTTTAGGATTTGATTATTTGTATTTTCGTAAAAATAATTAACTGTGAAGTAAATAGCTGGGAACTATAATATATGTACGCAAAAGTGTAAAACATAATATCGAAATGTTTGATAAATTTAATGTAAAATGTGATGGGAATGTATAATAACTGAATTTTGATGTAACAATAACTTTTTATCACGGTAATTTTAAAAAGAGTATTTATTAATAAGCCACAACTTATTATATTTTTTAGTCAAAAACGTGAACTTTAAATTTATTTATTTTTAAGCCATAAAAATATAATTTTTTATTAATAAGGCACAAAAACATTTTTAAGCACAAAAAAGGAAAAAATTTCAGCTATAAAAATATAAAAACAAAAAAAAAATTTCTTAAGAAAAAAAATTAAGTATAGTGTAATTTTACAAATTATAAAGTGTAACTCTTTACATATGACGTTAGAAAAAAAAATTAAACCAAAGTGTAACTAAAAAAAAACTCTTACACTTTAAATCATGACAGTATAAGTTATACTTTCTAAATGAATTACACTTTTATTTTTATGTACTGTGTAACTTTCTCTCTCTCTCTCTCTCTCTCTCTCTCTCAAGCTCAACACGACTTCTATTGCATCAATTATCAAGGATTAATTCCTTGATGGTTTATTGTTATGTAAACATGAGCAATTATGTATTTAATAGCTGTTTAATAATTTCTTTTTGCTAGCTACTCTCCATTCTCATACACTTCCTTTTCAATTGCTTGCCCCGACTTATTGTTGCCATTATCTTAATACAAAATAAATAAATAAAATCAGTAAAACAACACAAACTTAAAATTAGCAACAAAAACAAAAAAACAAAAATTTAAACCTTGAAACTAAACATTCCAAATCACTAAGGTATTGATGTGATGAAGAAATCAGTATCACAAAGTTTATTTAATTTCTCAATAACTGAACAGTATAAAAAATAAAAAACTAAGATGTGCAAATTCAATTATTCAACTACCTTGATTAAGTTCCTGAGGTACATATTGAAAAGGATTTGAATGCTGCAACTCGTCGTAGCAATGAGATAGTATGCAAACCAAGGTAAGGTAATTAAGTTTCGCTCTTAAGGTGTATTCGACAATAAAGAAGGATAGAGATTAAAGTTTGAGACGGTTTCACTTTGGATTTTCTCTATTGTTCTAGAGGTTTCTTTTTTCCATAAACTCTATAAAAGAGTTTTGCTTATAAATAAATAAACTAAATGTATGTGTTTCTGACTTAATTAGAATTAATTTAGTAGTTTATCACTAATTTATCCTTTATTTTATGGGTAACAACAAAAGAAAAATGAAATAATTGGAAGAAAGGCGAAGCGCGAACGACATGTCGTTTGTATGCAAAAAGTTCTTTTTCTGGTGAGGCAACTGACACGTGAAAGAACCATCGTAGTACTCTTCAACTGTCCAACAACAGTCCAACTACCCCCCCGGCCTCTCTCTGCTCTGCTCTGAAAACTGCAAAGCGGAGACGATGAGGTCGTCGTGGGACCACTGGGTCGAAGAGGCTCTCGACAAACTCCAACACCTGCAACTCCTCCGGTCTCTGAGACCCATTTACCTCCACAATGGACCCCAAAAAGCCCAACAACCCGTCGAAGATGGATTCGATGTGTTCGATGAAATGCAGCCGTGGGACAGATTCTCTGTGGAGGTTCATATTTCTGAACCAACGTTTCGGAAATGGCTCCATGACGTTCCCAGTTCCGGTAATGTTCCATTTTCCAATTGGGTTTTGTAGAAGTTTCTCAGTTTAGGACTTACAATTGCGTTTCTGGGATTTGTAGGAGATGAGGAAGGTACCCACAAGTTCAAAAAGCTGCTTTTATTCTCTGGAAACGATTATTTGGGCTTGAGTTCACATCCCACTATTGGAAAAGCTGCTGCTAAGGTTCTCTCTTTATGACACTCTTTTATAAAAATGATGTCTTTAACTTACCATGTTTTTGAAACCAATGTAATAAAAATTTAATTTCAGGCAGCCCAAGAGCATGGAATGGGCCCAAGGGGTTCTGCTTTAATCTGTGGATATACTGATTACCACAGAAGACTGGAGTCATGCTTGGCAGAATTAAAGAAGAAAGAGGTATGAGCTGCTCTGTTTATATAATATTACTGCTTTCACTTCTTCATGTGGACATTGTCAATCTGTGCTTGCTGTTAATTAGCCATGGTGTTAAGGGCCAATAACTAGAGACTTGGATTTAGACTATGTCCCCTTTTATTGTCAGTCTGTCACACACACACGCTTGCCAATGCATGAATGCAGTAAACATCTCATTACCTTTTTCAGATGTAGAGAAAGATTAAAGTTCTATTTCATTGATTAGGAGCCAGGGCAATGATTTTGTATGGTTTACTAAGTTGAGTGTGACTGTCTAAATTTTGATAACAAAACTTGAGTTTTTAGTTGAAATCCTTGGACATAACTGTGTGGTTCTTTGGAGGTTTAAAGTGTTCGAATCTGTTGTTCTGAATTTTATTTCTGATTTATTGGACCACTTTTAGGTGTTTTAGCTGAAAACTGATGCAATCTTGTTTAAAATTTATCCACTAGGATTGCCTTCTTTGTCCTACAGGATTTGCTGCCAATATGGCCTTGATGGTAGCTTTGGGAAATATTGGCTCTCTCTTGGCTGCTGGAAAAACACCTTTACCTAATGAAAAGATTGCCATTTTTTCTGACGCACTGAACCACGCGTCGATAATCGACGGTATTCGTCTTGCTGAACGACAAAAATCTGTAGAGATATTCATCTATAGACATTGTGACATGACTCACCTTAATGCATTGTTGTAGGTCTTAACCTTTTGTATTAAATCTTCGTGTGCCTCTTCTTATTGGATATATACCTTATTGTTTCTATAGCTTAGCAATGCATTTGTGCTTTGACAGGTCAAGTTGTACAATGAGGAAGAAAGTCGTTGTGACTGATAGGTAAGTGATTCTATTTTTAAATGCTGCTTTCTATACCATCATTTTTTAGTTGGAATCAATTTCACATTTTTTAGTTGGAATCAATTTCACATTTTTTATCAAGTGTTTCTATTTGATTTTATCTTGTTATCTTTCTTATGACTTGCATTTGTCTTTCACTACAGCTTGTTTAGTATGGATGGAGACTTTGCACCAATGGTTGAGCTTGTGAAGCTACGCAGGGAGCATGACTTTCTGTTTGTTATTGATGATGTAAGTCATGCACACATGGTACACTTATAGGGATTAATGCTAACCCTTTCCTGTAAATTCCATGGTATTTATTGGAAAACCATAGCATGATAAATTAAATTTGAAAGTAAAAAGGTCTGTGTTTCAGATTTTCAGGATGTAGTTACAGTCGAAATCAACTAGTTAAAAAAGTCTGTATAAGATATTAGTTATAAAAAGTCTTCATTGTTAAAAAACAGCATATTGGTGATAAAAACAAAATCTACTCTTTGATTCAGGCTCACGGAACATTTGTTTGTGGCAAAAATGGTGGTGGAGTGGCTGAGGAATACCATTGCGAAATAGATGTTGACATATGTGTTGGCACTTTGAGCAAGGCAGCAGGTTGCCATGGCGGATTCATTGCATGCAGGCAACAGTTCATGCTTTCTTTTCCAGTATTACTTTTGAATTATTGGATTCTTGGATGTTTCATCTCTTTGTATGTGAAAAATAATGAAATTTAGCTTTGTTACCTCATTTTCTGATTTCGATATAAACAGCAAAAGGTGGAAGCAACTCATACAATCAAGGGGTCGCTCTTTTATATTTTCAACTGCTACACCAATACCAATTGCTGCTGCTGCCCATGGTAAATTATTTAATTTTGTTTGTAGATGGTGGTTTTAATTGAAGATAATCCCTTCTACACATGAGTGACTTTTTATTATAGACTGTATGATTGTAGCTGTAATTTATCATGCATTATTCACATGGTATGATTGTAGCATTTTTACTCTTTATTGGAGTTCTTCCTGTAGTTAAAAATACAAATATAACTTTGCAGCTGCTCTTATTGTGGCAAGAAAAGAAGCATGGCGTAGAAGGGCAATCTGGGAACGGGTGCAAGACTTTCGTGCTCTCACTGGAATCCCCATAAATAGTCCCATAATATCTCTTATCGTAGGGAGCGAAGAGAACGCTCTGCAAGCCAGCCAGTTCTGTTTCCCTCTCTCTACTGCTGTCTGTGTGATATGGAGATCATTCTACAACTGCATCTAACTTTGCTTACCATCATTGAACAGGAGTTTACTGAAATCGGGTTTCCACGTGACTGCAATCAGACCCCCAACAGTGCCACCCAACTCATGCAGGTCTTCATTACACTTTTCCTTTCTGTTATTGCATATTTTTAAGTTTGGGTTGTATGCATATTGTTCACTCTGTTTCTATATGCACTTTACATTTTTTCTTCAGGCTAAGAGTGACTTTATGCGCAACGCACACAAGGGACGATATTGAGAGGTTCACAGCTGCACTCTCCCGTTGTATCGATTTCCAAGAAATTGGCATCCATGGCTCAAATGGATCATATGCAAGGCTTTAGGATTTGATTCTTTTAGATGCCATTAGTTCATGACTGTGAAAAGAACGTACAATTTTGTTCTGTTTATCAGCAATGGTCCAAGCCCTTTATTGATGGAAAGTTAAATAAATGCGCGTCATCATGATTATATTCGTCTGTGACCTGGCTAGGTCACCTGTAGCTTATAGGAGGTACGTTAGGTGGTCAAACATTACGAGCATAGAAATTTATAAATCATATAACTCAATTTGATAAATAAGATTGAATATTTCTGGATTATTGTAGGATTGTGAAAGAGATCCTCATACTATATCAGAATCAGACATCAAAGAAGAGTTTTATGGGTGACAATAGTTTGAGACCCATATACATAGGGATTCATAGATAGAAGTAGAACCAACGTGTCAACGAGTCACACAAAACCAATGTATCGACGATTCACCTAGCTTATTTCCAACCCTACGATAGGTGAGTTTGAGACGATGGTTGTAATATATGTGTCTAGCCATAGGATGTAGTTTAGCAAATGACATTCATAGATTGAAGTGTTTTTTTTTTTTTCTTTTTTAAATAAGAATAAAATTACGCAATAAGAGATGTCAAAAACTAGTTCTTAAGATTTGAACATAGACCTCATTCAACAAATTGAAGACAAATGTTATTAGAATAAATGGTCTTGGCACATAGATGGAAGATGGAAACGATACAACTAAGGATATTTAAACAAGGATCAATCTAAGCGGCCAAAAAAAAAACAAGGATCAATCATATATATGAATTTCTTGCCCAGTGTGAGTCAAAATTTAGCTCGTCTTGATTTTTTTCACCGAGCCAACAAGTACGTGTATCCCAAAAGGTATACCACCTAATTTGGGGAAATAAAGCCACTATAAAACCCCACATAGAGGAGTGTAATGTAAAGTTCCTAATCATATGCATATATAGTTACAATTATTTTGTATACCTCCAAATATTTCCTGGTATTATACCCATATATATATAGCTCCCACCAATAATGAAATTATGAAGTCAACCCTGTGTAGAGTTAAGTTCCAAAGAAGAGTCAGATCAGTTCCCAGAGGTCCTCTCCCATTGAAGTAGGCATCCATGAGGAAGTACCAGTAGAAGAAGAGGAGCACCACCTTTGGTCATGTTCATGTTCATGCTCATGCTGCTGCTCAGAGTACCTTATCATCATGCTATCCTTTCCTGCATCTCCTCCATCATCATCCTCTTTCTTACCCTTCATCATCTGCATCGTACAGTAAAGCAATTAAATTAACCACATACACATTAAAAAATAAAGGTCATTAGTTTTCTTCTTATTAATTAATAATATAGAGCATATAAATTTATAATTAAGGAAATTAATTAACAAGGCTGACATATGCTCACACGTGGCATGGCAGCATTGGAAGTCACATTTTGATGTCTTCTCTGGTAGGTGAGGGTCCCAGGAATTGCAGTATTAGTGTCAGTGTTTTGGCCATTAGGGAGCTCATTAAGGTTGATGAGAAGGGTTTTGGTAATGGTGATGCTTTGGGAGGACTTTGTGGGGCTGAACTGACGATGATTAGGTGGTGGTGGAGAAAAAATAGGCGAGGGAGGAGGGGGTTGGGTCACAGTGCAGAAAGTGTCTGTGTTGACTTTGCGCCTCTCAGCCAATGGCTTCAGTACAGGGGATGTTGGTTTGGTGGAAGAGGACGCTGAGGGTGGGGTTGGGACTGCAAAGGGGTCATTTTGGTGGACCACAATCTGCTGCTTCGGAGACATGCCCATGTTTGGCCACAGAAAGGTCCCTTGTGGCTTGCAAATCCTGAACCCACTCCTCAGTCTCTCTATTTTTGCTGCCTTGTCCTCTGTTATTGTCCTAGCTATTGCTGCTGCACCTGATGCCTTGTTGTCTCCTCCTGGTGATCCTTTATCTTCTTCTTGCTCATGTTCTGCACCTGATTTCAGTGCTACTATTGATTTGTTCTTTTGTATCATCTCTTTTGTCTCTCTTTCAGAGTCAGATGCTGGTGGTGGTTCTTCTGCTTCTGAAATGAGTCCTGGTTCTTCCGTGGCTGTTTTCAGCATACCCATTTGTTCCTGCATTAACCACCATACATCAGTTCCATATGCCACTCTCATCATGATCATTTAACACCATCATCAATGATTTATATTAATTACTTATTGATCCCTGTGTATATATGATCAACCTTTGTGAATGAAGATAATTTTACATGGGTACTTTAATGAACGCACTCTTTAAGGGGAAATTTACTAAATATAGGTAGGTCCTCTGTAAAAGGAGAAAAGTAATTAATTAATATGGTCCAAGTACTTTTATTATTAATATGTTCCAAAGTACATATGAGTACTGAACTATAAATTTAGATCACATCACATGCAATATTTCAGAGAAAGATCACGTATGAGGTTTACCTCTATTTCAGACAATGACTGGGAAACCTTCATCAGTTGTTCTTCTATCTTAGCTTTCCTAATCAGTTGTTCTGTATACATTTGCTGCAAAGTACATCCAAACCAGTAGTATTAATTGGACAGCCACATGTAGAATCAAGCTGAACCATGAACAAGTAATTAATATTAAGACTTAATTCCAAACTTTTTGGATCACTTTAATGCCATTGTTCACCTTTAGGCCAATGAATGAACCTTCATGGCCCCAGTTGGGACTTGTCAAAGAATGTGGAGTGGTCACTACAGCCACATCCTGTTGCCGCTTGAGCATGTGCTCCCTGTATATATATTCAGCAATATCACAAACACAGATTACACCAAGAAATCAAAGCACTTAAATATATAGCAAATCAATAACACCAACATAATTAATTACGCACATAACTTGAACAAAAAGGCAATTACTAATTAGTTTACCTTTTCATTTGGGCCACCTCTTCCCTGAGCTCCCTAATTTCTCTGGCACAAATGGGGTCCTGGGTGGGGTTGTCACCAGGCTTCCAACCAAGGGGTGGGGTCCAATAAAGGTCCTGAACCCCAGCCTCTTTCCTGATGTTAACCAAGTCAGCACTCTCGAGCCAATACTCCATGGCTCCATCAGCATTGTGCCGCCGCCTGAACCGCTCAGCCCCACCTGGCGCCACCTTCCCAGCCATGTGTTTCAGCAAATGGTCCAGCAAACCCGTGTCCCCAATCAGCTTCCGGGCCTCTGATCTCAGCGCTGGCCTCAGTATTGGGTTCCCCGCAACAGCACCTTTGGCCTTCATTACCTTCAGCATATTCTCCTCTGATAATTTGTACCTTAATTACGAAAAACAAAACCACACCCATATTTAGTAAACCCTATTAATTAGTACTTTTTTAAAAAATCAAACCGCAAAATTAAATTAATTAATGAACCTGATGAACTGATTAATAACATAGTCCTCACCTCCCTGCAGACCATCTTGCCACTGATTCAGATTTAACCATTTTTTTCTTCTTATTACTCTCATTGTTAACAGCTACAATTTGATTCTGCTTGTGACGTTTTGCTGATATTTTGCTCTTTTGAATCGTCATCTTCTTCCTGACTTCATGGCGCTTTCTCTTACTGCTACTCCTAAGATTTCTCTTGACCTCAATTGGTGGAGCCTCTACCTGATCTGCTTTCACATCTTCGTCATCATCACCTTCCTCTTGTTCTTCCTCTTCCACATAGAACCCATCATCCTCTGTTTTCTTTTCTGGTTCTTCATCTGTGCCGGCATTGCTCGACGAAGGCTCATGCCGGCGAAGGTACCGAACTTGCCGGCGCTTACCCCACTGGACCATCCCGGCGAACTTGAGCTGAGTCAAGCACGGACCCTTCTTGGAAACCACGCCACTCATGACCCTACCACTCAATGCCGTTGGGCTTGAGACGACGACTTCGTTTCTCTGTTTTGCAACGACAAGTCGTTGTACCGCCCAGAAGCTCCACAAGTTGCTCCGCTCTGCAATTTCACGAGGCTTGACCCTCTGATAGAGCACCTCGGATGCCATTTCTGGAGCCATCACGTACTTCTCGTCAAGCGAAGGCAGTTGTTTCCCGTCTTGGTTTTCACTGAAATGGGTTTGCAGAGAGTGAATGCTCGGAAACCTCAGGGACACCTTGAACGACTCCTTCTCACTCACCTGCATAAAAACGCAGATTCAAAACCCATTAAAAAAGAAAAGAAAAAACTAGATATAAATTGATTTGTGGGTTTTCTGGGTAGGCAAGAAGAGTACCATGACGATCCGAATCTGCTTGAGCTGTTCTGGGGTTCTAGAAGGAAGCTTGGAGTGGTCGATTTCGTAGAAAGAGCCCACTTGAATGTGTTCTATGGCCTCTGCGAAATACCCAAAAAGCACAAAATCAAATAGCAGCTGTGAGGGGTAGGTACTATGATCGAAGAAGCTAGGGCAAGAAGGGAGTAAACAAAAAATGTGATAGACAAATCAGAAGGAAGAGAATAAGATCGAGGAAGAAGGACTAGTAGCTAGTAATCAGCTAGGTACATACTAGTCTGTTACCTTCTTGTGAACAAATGGCCTGTGAAGGTGGTGGAGCAGACGTACTGGGTATCAGACTGTGTCTGCCCAAACAAGGGCTTTGTGCCTTCTGTTGTTCCTGCTCTCCCAAGTACATCACCATCTTCTGCATGCCCAAATGAAAAAGCGAAAAACACCAAAAACACACACACAGTGACTATCACTCTCTCACCGCAATGCCCAAGCTCTATATATAACCCACATTAAGCTTCGCCCTCAAGCAATGTAGGACCAGTAAAAATGAAAAAAGCCATTGTTTTTAAATTTTAATTCTCTAACAGAATGAATATACAGTCTGTCGTAATTTTGTCAAAAAATTAATATGCATTCTCTTCTCTTGCTGCTCCGTTCATGTGGTTAATTCGTGTGGTAAATGAAATCTCATCATTGCAAATTCGGTCCCGTTTCGTTGTTTTAGTGGCGCGAAAGGCACTATTGGGTTTTGCTTGCATGAACGGGAGTAACTGCACGTGGGAGAGTTCTCACGCGCTTTTTGCGCCCGTGCAGCAGAATGAAAAAGTAAGCATCATTGAATGCGGGTGGTTTGATGAGGATAACTAACCTGCGCCGTTGGGCGTAGGATATGTGGTCTTTCGTTGTGGTTTCGCTTTTTACACCGGGAGATAGAGATTGTGTGAAGGCGCGTGTGATATGTGGAGATGAGCAGCGAGTAGGGATTGAGAGAGGAGTAACAGAAAAAGGAGAGGGATTTGTGAAAGAGACATGCGTGAGAGGGTGTGTGAGAAAAAGAATGCATCCACGGCCATGACCACAACAGCTTGACTCCATGACTATGCAAATTACGAAAAAGCAAATGGCTAACAAATTAAAGATTTTTAAAATTTTTCATGTATTTGTGAAAGAAAAGGAATCGATTTGATTTGGGTAAAAAAAAGCTTCCTTTTTGTTGAAAAGAGATTTCCCAGTACTGTAAAATTGGTTCCATATGTAAAATGTATCAGAGAGGGATAGATTCTAAGTAGGGTAATAGTTAAAAATTGCGGCTGTATAAGAAAAAGTGTCCAAACACAAAGATAGCAAGCATGCAGAGACACTGAGTCTGAGACCATATGAAGCAAACAAAGAGGAATTAATGTGAAAGTGAGGGACTCTTCAGGCCTTTGACTGCAAATTTGAAACGTAGCTTCAAAAGGGGGAAATTAAACTCTATTTTATTTTTCAAATTGAAAACCTATTTTCATTTTTGTGTAAAACTGAAAGTGTAATGCAGAATACGGATTCAGAAAGTTCAGAAAATGAACATTGAAACTCATTTTCAACCCAAGTTCAAGAGAACTCATTTTTAATTACAAACCTATAATTCAGGCTGATTTGAAGTTTTATAATAGAGTTTATATCAAAAAAGTGTCCATGTACGTTTTTGATCAAGTTATGAGCCATTTAGGGAAGGAGGATCGACTATTCAACAAATGCAAGTTTCCCTGTACTTATTGTAGTTAGCTTAATATATTGGTATTGTGGTATAACCGTATAAGTGTGTGACATAAACACATAAATTAAAACAATTCACTAAAACTTTGGATCTAAGTGTAAATAGTTGGCCAAATTGAATATCCATCATAGAAATCTAAATTATTAGACGGAAAAGTTCAGTATGTATTTATAGCTTCATTAGAAATTTAATCCATTTGATGTGGGACGTCTTATTTATAAGTTACTCCAAAAGACTCGTGTACATGCATATGATATATATATGTTTAGGCAAGGCCATCTTACCTATCATTTTTGTAACCATAAATTTATTTTTTTTGTTGAGAAAGTTGGTAAGCATAACATTAATTCTTGAGAGTTTAATCTATGGGAAAATGTAAGAAGGATTAATGCTTTTTTTTTTTTAATTGCGATTAAATTGTAGCTTGATTAAATATGTTAGAAATTGTTTAGGCCTGAAGCCATATGGGCTAGAAGATGTTCGAAGTGGGCCAATAAGGCTGAGAATTTTGAGGTCCATCGTTATGAGGCTTTCTTCACCTAGCCCCATTCCCAGCTCCATACATTTGAAACATAAGACAAGTAAAGCGATCCATCAGTAATGTTAACGTTGAAATAAATGGGTTTACTTGGAATAAGGTTCCAGAAGCATGGTCTACTAGCAACCCAGTTGGTTCCATGCTATGTCACTCTTTCACAGCTTTTGAGCAACAATAAGGTCGTCAACAACTATTACCCTTCTCTACTTAGAACCCAGAAATCAGTAGTTAGAGCACTTGCTACTGAAGCTGCATCACCAGCAAACATGGTCAAAGCCATTCGTATTCATGAACTTGGTGGACCTGAGGTCTCTCTCTCTCTCTCTCTCTCTCTATTGTTATCTGGCTAAATATGTACGGTTATGTTTGATTGGGTTGTTGGGGGGTGCTTTTATTTACATGTGATTATGAAAACCCACTTATGGAATACTGGGCACTTGTTTTGTATTTGTATCAGAAAGCCCACTTTGTCCAATTGAAGGAGACTGTTGTTTGTGCTGATTTCATGGTTTTATTACCCCTTTTTCCTTTCTGTTCTTATTATTTGGTTTTAGTTATTGTTTGCTTACTAAATTTCAAAGCTATTTGTTTTAATTCACTGAAATCAAAATCAAGTGCTCAGATAATGGGTTTTCTTTTGTCCAGACTGCAATCAAGTTTGTATAATCAAATTTTATTTGTTAACGTATTGAATTTGAGACTTGCATCTATGCTAATTGACTGCCTTGATTTCATTTGGAAAATATTGCGTCTATACTTCTTTGACACTGATCAGTCAAAATCCATTTCATTACAAGTTTATATCTTGTTTTATTTTTTCTTATTTTTGTTAATCATCAAGTTCTCTTTGGTCATAATTTGTCTTTGACCTCCCATCTATGTTTGCTAGATGTCATTTTACTTATTTTTGTCATGTATTAATGTTAGGTCTTGAAATGGGAAGATGTGGAAATAGGAGAGCCAAAGGACGGTGAGATTCGTGTGAAGAACAAGGCCATTGGGATTAATTTCATTGATGTGTACTTCCGCAAAGGAGTTTATAAGGCTGCTACAATTCCCTACACCCCAGGTTTTGCTTCATTTCTTTAAGTTCACTACATGAATAACATTTGTTTCTGTGATTATTAAGATATATTTCAACCAAGATTGACTTATAGTCTAATTTTGAACTCATGGTCTCTTCAAAGAAAAAGTTTCTTCACAGTTTTTGAGTAAACCTTTCTCATGACAATACAACTTTCAGATATAGTCAGGAATAATTCGTTAAACCTAACACAAAAAAGTTGAAGCATGAAATCAGATAACCATTCCCACTGTTAATACTATTGTATTGGAAATGGATTTACCTTCTTGTTCTTAATTAGAATGCAACAGAAAACCCTATTTATTTACAATGAAGTTTTTATTTCAGGTGTGGAGGCTTGTGGAGTTGTGACAGCTGTGGGACCTGGACTAACAGGCAGGCAAGTTGGAGATATTGTAGCTTATGCTGGTGGTTCAATGGGCTCATATGCGGAAGAGCAGATCCTTCCTGCAAACAAAGTTGTGCCTGTTCCTCCTTCCATTGATCCTACTGTTGCAGCATCCCTCTTGCTTAAGGGTATGACAGCTCAGTTTCTACTACGCCGTTGTTTCAAGGTATTTTCATCAGCATCTGGAGTTTTAGGAAGTCATAAACCACAATTGAGTCTGTTGAATTATAAAGCATGAGATACTAAGAAATATCCTGGTAATGACATTTTAGACAGTCCTGTTCTTGCTTGAATGTGTATGTGGACTGTTTTTTTACAGGTTGAACCTGGACACACAGTCCTTGTTCATGCAGCAGCTGGTGGAGTTGGATCTCTTTTATGCCAGTGGGCTAATTCCCTTGGAGCCACCGTCATTGGAACTGTATCAACTAAAGAGAAGGCAGCTCAAGCCAAGGATGATGGGTGTCACCATGTCATAATCTATAAGGAAGAGGATTTTGTTGCTCGTGTGACTGAAATAACATCTGGAAATGGGGTTGATGTTGTCTATGATTCTGTAGGGAAAGATACGTTTGAGGTAATATATAATTTTCTTCTCTTCATTTTCTACAAAACTACGAAAACACAGTCAAGAGAGTTTAGGGAGAAGATCATTCTAGATTAAGATTCTGCATGAGTACCTTTGACAGCCTAAGAGTCGATCGATTTAGATGGGATGCTTTAAAAACAAGGATTTGGATTTTGACAATAAGGCTAGGTTAGTTAAAAAAATTATTGCAAAAAAAAACTTGATACAGTGTATTTAAAATCGATTTTGAAATGAATAGAAACAAGGAAACATTTGAAACCCAGTCTAATTTGAAACAATGTATCAGGTGATGATACAATGTATCTAAACTCGATACAATCTATTGTTAATAGCCTAATAAATCTATTTGACTATATAATATTAAGTAAGTTCCTAGATTTGAGATCACTCTTCCTAAATAGACACCATAGGTAGTTACATTGTTCTAGTTTAAAAGGTTAGCAATCAGTATTTTAAGAGTAAAGAAGAAAAGGCACCCTTAAATAAGCAAGTTATGAATTTTCCAAATGTTGCAAGCACAACTGGTTAACTAAACTCTGAAATCGACCAAATTTGATAAATAATGAGTTCTGGTTAACCAGTGTAATTGCTGAGTCATGTTCAATAAGAGTCCTTATCAGGAGGTATTATTGTATGCAGGGATCATTGGCATGCTTAAAGACTCGTGGATACATGGTGAGCTTTGGGCAGTCATCAGGTTCGCCAGACCCGGTTCCATTATCAGCTCTTGCAGCAAAGTCACTGTTCTTGACTAGGCCTAGCCTCTTCCACTACGCTGTAACTCGAGACGAATTGTTGGAGGCTGCAGGAGAGGTATTTGCTAATGCTACATCAGGTGTATTGCGGGTTCGAGTAAATCACACCTACCCATTGTCTCATGCAGCACAGGCACATACAGACCTCGAGAACAGGAAAACATCTGGCTCGGTTGTGCTTATACCCTAAAGCTTATTTTCTTAGCTATCCTTCTGTCGGTTATGTGGTATGTGTGGAAAGAAACATGGAACTTGCTTTCAGAATCTGTCACGAGAGATGGTCAAAGCCATTCGCGTCCATGAACTTGGTAGACGACCGTACTTGATGGGCTATGCGATAGGCCCATAGGCCATGTTTGTTTGTTTGAGGGATTGCAACATGTCAAGTATAATTAATTAAGAATGTATTGAGTATGTGTGACAGTGTGACCCATCATTTAGTTGAAAATATATATATAGAAAGCTCATATATAATATGATTATTATTAAAATGCATATTGGCCAATAATATTTTTGTTTGGCCGAGTGAAAAATATGAAGCGAAAGCATGTTTTGAGCACGTGCCAAAGAGCCAATAAAATAATTCCTTGCATATTTCATATTGGCCCCTTTTACCTTGGTAAATTATTATTTCCATCGGACGGTGATTTTATAAACATTGCATTTCTCTGCTACTCTCTCACGCATATCCTCCTTTTGTCTGTTAGTCTTCCTCTCTCATAATATTCCCACTCACCTTCCACTCCACAAATCGCACGCGCCAGCCCGCACCAAATCCAATATCCAACGGCCAACGTTAGAGCGCCGCAAGGTTCCCAGAGATGATCAGATGATCAGACATTTGAATAACGACCTCCTCCAGGCGATTTTGTAATTAAGTATGTAGGACTTTTCTTGAACTTTATGTGTATATGTATATATATAGATTACAAAATGCTGATCGCTGCCATATATAATCACCTTGTTAGAATTGAATTTGATGACATTGATTGCTTCGTTATAAACTACTAATTATTTCCTGGCTCATATTCGATCTATAACATGGATCCTATTATTTCAGGAGTTGGTTATAGAAAATTGACCAAGGATCTGTAGGTGGCACCAGGATTCCACCCTTTTGGAATCACATTATTGGCGAGTAAGGTCTGGCCTGAGTACTGGGATGTCAGCCTAATTGACAATGGAGGATGTAATTGTGCCCCTGCATCCAGTTTCCACACTGCACCCCATGATTGTTGCATGACACGCCATTCATTACCACCACCCTCTGATGACGAAGTCTCCTTCAACTCAACCCGAGAAAGATCACCATCTCCCTCTTCAAATTCAATCACAGCAGCAAAGTAGTTCGAGTTTGAACCTGCGTCCACGTGGAATGCTATGGTTTGTCCTGAATAATCACATGCCACACTGGAAAAAACACAAATTAATTGTGGCCAAAATTACTATAACCTATGCTATATAGCTAGTCACAGTCAAAATGTACCATTTATTAGAGAGTAACGTTTTCTTAACAAATATTTGACATATTATGTTTTTGAATTTAGAGCGTATATTTTTGGTAATTGTAAAAAGTGAATTACCGTGCAAATCTAATTTGCAAAACTCCTGCATCGCGGAGTGTTTTGTGTTGACCAGGAAGTGCCATGGCACCAAATGCAGTTCCACTGAGGTCGAAATGTGCAGGTCCGGACGCACAAGGCCCTCCGGGGCAAAAGTCTGTGATGACCACCCTCACTGGTTTGCCAGAACAGGCTTTGTGTTTGGTGCATTTGACCTGAAATTAATGGACCAATCTTGCATATATTAGCTTTGAAGAACATATGTTGGTCCAAACACCAAAGTTAATTTCATGTCATCAATGTCGGCTGCTACTATAAAGAATATATTTGAAGAAAATGAATAAAGAAATCATGAGGCAGAAAACAATTCAACCCTTTTTTTCAGGGTTAATGCGACAAAAAAGTGAAAAATTAACCAGCGTTATTATATACCAGATAGCAAGCTCCACATTCCTTGCCTGATTTGTACAGAGAGGGGCCTATTCCAGTAACCATGGAAGAGAATGGAGGTTGTGACACTAAATTTCCATACCCACAAGACCCTCCTGCATTAATTAGCAATATTAGTGTTAATGGTAATAAATCACTTATTTGTTAACCAAAATTACAAAAATTAATCTGTCTATATATATATATATATAGATATATAGAAACATGCATATATGATATATGCATGAGTATTAAATTTTAATTACCATCACTTCCAGCACCATCTGGGCTACCATACCAAGTAGCTCCAGCAGAATACCAATGGGTGGCAGTGGTTGACAACTTGGGATTGAAAGAAAAGGAAAGCTCAAATAAGTAGCAAAATACAGTTATTAAGTACAAAAGGGTAGTGCTTAAACCAGCCAAGTTGGGGAGCTGAAGAATAGTGGGCATGGTTGGCTGCACTGTGAGTGGTACTGAGTGTACTAGTCAGTTTAGAGTGTGCACTTCATAATGTTAAAAGCTAACGGGTATTTATAGTGGAAAACCATGTGCCCCGTTGCTATCAATCCACGTACGTCCACCTATTTTTATAATTGGTAGTAGTGCGTAAGTAACATGCATATGGCTTTTTCTACAGGGCCACTCACACAACCTACATCACACTGTTTTGTTTCTCATCTGCTATAACATTGATATAGGGAAGGCACAATGGGAGCTTGGCAATAGAAGAATTAATATATACACGGGTATGTACCACATTTATTGATGACATTGTTAATTACATATTTCAACTTATTTGATATATGGGAGTGACACCCATTAATAGTTATTGTTAAAGCTAGTATTATAACAGAGTATATATGTACCTATGATTTATATATATTAATTTCTAGCTAGCTCGAGGTCTTCGTATGCAGTTTCAGGGTCATATTTCTCTGCACATGTATATCATAAACCTTTTGTTTTCTAGTTTGTCAAAAATGTATAAAATAAAACATGATTTACATATGCAAATCTGCAAGGGAGGATTAATTCAAAACAAAATCCATAGTATATGGGTTGAGTCTATGTGGTGGGGGGGTTTTTATTGAATTAAAAGAAAAGTTGAGCAGGTTTTCATATGAATTACTGTTTTCGGTTGACCCAAATGCCAAATTAAGCCCATAAATGATAACTGATCTCACTAAATGATGTACAATAATTAATAATCAAGCAGTTATTCTTGACTAATTTACATGCATGGCTTGCATTGGTAAAATTAATATTATGTATATATGGCTCAGCCATAAATTATAAATATAGTAATAATAATCTAATCGAAAAGAAGTGTGTCGGTGGAGTAGGGTCGTTGATGATCTTGGATTTTAACTTCTTGTGTTTGATCATACACAAAATTCCATGGATTCAGCCGTTGATGGTGGTTATCGTCGTTACGACATCCATCGATATTGGATGCGATTTTCAAAAAAATCATAAATCCAATGGCCATAATTTAAACCACATCAGACTTGCCCATTATATACAAATTGAAGGTTATCTTTCTAGTGATTGTTATGCCGTGATGGAAGCATTTAAAAATGCTATTGAGAAAGAACTCCCACCTACCGAATCTATCATTTTGGGTTTTATGCAGATTGTTATATGTAGAAGATAATCTTCCTAATTGTTAAAATTTAAACTTTTAGAAAAAAAAATGAAATGAAATGAAATAAAAATATTCAAGTTAGTCGGGTCAATGAAGCTTTTGATTTTGTTAAGAGGTCCTCAAAATATTGACCTTTTGATTTCCGTTTCATTTTGTGTTTCTTGCATTCTTTACGAAAAAATTATTATATGTTATTTATTCTGCGCGCTATATAATAGTAGTGTGTTTAATTCATTTAAATAATAATATATATAATATTTATAAAATAAGTGAATTAATCACAATTACACAATTTTTTCGAAGTTGCCAACTTTTATTATTTTTTATTTTTTAATGTGTTTGTGTCAGTTTTTTCTGTTTGTTGCCGGGTTTCGTAATATTTTTGTTGGGCCGTTTCGGATTTTTCTTGGGTTTTTGCTTTGTCAGTTTGTCCTTTGTTTCTGCGTTCTTTAGGCTTTTAGCCTTTCTTCCACTCCATTGGCCCCACTAATAATTAACCGCTGGTTATGTTTAGGCTTTTGGTTTATGTTATTTGTTTTTCGCATCCACCAACCTAATAGAAAATTTTAAAAATTAATTTTTTTCATTAAATAAAATTTTTTTGTTTTTGTTTTAGGGAAATATAATCCTTAAACAGTTCTCAAATCTCTTTGAGTATTGTTTAAATTTTGTCGTTCAAACACTACTTGAGAGTAGGAGAGTTATATCTTCTAAGACTCTAAAATGTTTATAGAAAGTACAAATCTTCATTAATTTTTCAGATTCTTCAATTCAATCACTATAAACAGCTGTGAGCTCTTATATTTTTTCCGAATTTGTTTAATTTGGCCCTCATTTTTAATCTTCAATTTTCATTAAACGTAGATTGCTCAATTTCTATCAACTTCTATTAACCTCTGATAAGAGTAAGGACATTTGTGACAGAGAGAAGACAGTTATTTTGGGGACGAGTGATTTGCTTCCCCCTTAAGATGGGTGTGAATAGCATTATCCTATTTATAATTTGGCTTTTTTTTCAAAGGGTGATTTATAGGCTGGTTCAATTTTTTCTCTTCTCTTAGACTAATACCCTAATACTTTTTTATTTTTGAATAAAGTCCAAAAATATTATCCAGATGTTTTTAATATATTTAAAAAATGTGTAATATTATCCTAAAACTAATGATATGTAAATCTTAATATTATTCTAATATTATCATAATATTATTCTAATTGTATATTACTTTAATATTATAATATTATATTATATATCCTAATTAGTATTGTCATATTATCTTATAATTAATTATGGGATTTAACTGTACCAAACGAACGATTGACTCTAGTTTGTAAATACATTTCAATTGTACCAATCAATCAATCGGCTATGCTTTGTCGGCTTTTATGTTACATAACGCCTCTATTGAATCCATTCTATACCCTAGGAGGGGATGAGGTGAAAAGATGAGATTTACCCTCAAAACTCAAGAAATGAAGTAGCTCGAATAAATAAATATATATATATATATACCAACCCAAATATTGGTACAATTGAAATGTACCTATATATATATAATTTTTTTCTCTTACTTGTTTGATTATTTTTTATGAGTTAATATATATTTTTATTATATAATATAAATGGATATTATCATTTATTATTTCAAATTAAAAAACATAAAACTAGATAATCTTAAATGTTTTAATTAAAAATGTCTGAATAAATATTATCTTTCATAATTTTTAAAATTAATTCATATTGATTATCTTAATTTTAAGAGATAATATGAGTCAAAATTTTAAAAGTTCTTTTTTTTGGATCTCAATCTAAAAAATTAGATTTAAGTATTAATTTAAATTTGTATATGGTTTTAATCCGAATGACCTTTCAAAATTGGATCTATTTCTAATTATTCATTTTTCAAATCACCTACCTGAATTATACTTCGATTTGCAAGTCACCACCTAAATTAAATATTGAATCAATTTGCCACTTAAATTAAAAAAAATTTGCAATGTAAGGCCTCCATCCAATTCCGTCAATTTTTCCGTCAAAAATAAGGGTATTTTAGTCTTTTTCTAATAAAGTTTTTATTTTTGATTATATAAATAATAAATAATTTAAAAAAATGAAAAAATAAAACAAAAAAAAATAAACCTAGCCATTCCCCACCCACCATCGCCGCCCCCCTCCCTAAGACATTCAAAGTAATGAACAAAGAATGAAAAATTAGAGAATGGTCCATTATACACCTGAGCAGGCGCACCTGGAGGTAGCATAGACAAGAGCACCTCTCAAACCACTTCCTGCTGCTGTATGCGAGACCTCCCTTGCATCACCCTCTTTGACACATCCACAAAACTCTCAGTCATATTCCCAGCCCCCTCCCCCTCCTAACATCTAAATCTTGAAAAGCTCTAGATATTCATTTGTGCAATCTGCATGTGGGAGTATCAAGGATAATGATGGCAAAGAGGTTGGAAGAAAAGAATGATGAAAATTCCTGTGCAAATGGAATGATTCGCATATGGCAAGCAAAAGCTAGCTACCTACCAAGTCCTTAGTTTCCAGAACACCAGAACCAACCATCACCATGCAACCAATTCTTTATCATTTCATATTTGACCCATCTCTAATTTCTAGCTTAATATTCTGAAATTCTTGCAAAAGCACCACTGCACCACCTTCACTAATCACCCTCCCCACACTTTGCACCAGCCGGCAAGCCACCATCCACCCTCTCCCCGCAAACCCACTCTCTCCCCTGCACCTAGTCCTAGCCCCGTTGCACCCTCCCCCACCCAACTCCAACCCCATCGCACCCCCCACCCAATCATAGCACTATAGCTCTCGCACTGTTGTTGTACATCAATTCCACCGAATCCATCAAACAAAAATTATTAAAAATATATGTAAACAAAAAAAACAAAGAAATTTCAACCTCAATCGATGGCAACAGACTGCGACTCCTCATTTGAGAGCTGGTCAGCCAATTTGCCAACCAAGTCGGCAACCATGGCTGCGATGATGAGAAAGGAGAGCTGAGATAGTGAGAAAATAGATGAGGGGTACTGCTTTGGCTTCGGGTTGAGGGGGTCTTTGGGTTTAAGGTGCGCTTTAGCTTGATATATCTTCTAGCATGGTCTGGGTTTACTTTGCTATAGCCTATGAAGAGGGAATCCATGGCTGTGCTCTGCTTTGTGGGCTTAGGTGAAGTTAGAAGATGGGTGAGGCTGTTTTGTCCGACTAAGGAGTTGCAGAGAGGGAGAGAGAGAAAGAAGAAGAGAGAAGGGAAAGAGGGAATGACAAAAAAGCCCCTGAAAAATGGGGCTCGTGCATCTCACGTGCTTTTTTTTTACGGAAAAATTGACAGAATTGGATGGAGGCGTTACATTGCAATTTTTTTTTAATTCAGATGACAAATTGATTCAATATTTAATTTAGGTAGTGACTTGAAAATTGAGCTATAGTCCAGGTAAGTAATTCGGAAAAAAGCATTATAATTTTTAACTAGTATCTTATGGCCTCTTCTTTTCTTTTCTTGGAATAATGCGGGCTATGAGCCCAAAAGACTAACTGCTCTGGGCCTGGCCACAATAGACAAGTCCAGCAGTTCTACAAGGAAGAGTATCAAGAACACAAGCCCGGCCCAGAGTCGAAGGTCAGCTAATCATGTTCTCTTTTGACTGATTCTTTTTGTGCTGTTTATAAATTATAATAGCATTCATATTCCATACTCATCCATTGTAATTTGTGAATGCCATTCTTGGACTAATTTCATTTTCTTCAACGCCAATTTGTTTTTATTCTTATTGGTCAATTTTTTTTTTTGGTACTCCAGTGAAGTCCAAAATGAAGTGATTTTTCAGTTTGAACATTCCACACTAAGGCCAAAGTTTTGATGATGACGTTGTCTAGCAGTCAAGGATGACTGCTCTGCTGATCCCTTTTATGTACTCAATGTAATCATTAGAAATTCTATTATACCAATCTCTATATTCTCTTGTGCATTAGCTTGAAAGAAGGCCAGCCATGGCAGCAGGGTTAGTAATAGCAGGCCAAGATGGGCATCATTACAATGGCAAGTTGACCCTACTTGTGGTGCTATCTTGCATGATTGCTTCCATGGGAGGCATTATTTTTGGCTATGATATTGGAATTTCAGGTCAGTCAGCTTAATTTTCTTCTCTAGTAGACACTAACACTATGATAATATTATTGATATTGTAATAGTTCAAGAACAAATTCATTAACTTATTATGCAAGTAATGATCATCATTCATGATCCATAAAGGTGGAGTGACTTCAATGGAACCGTTTCTCAAGAAGTTCTTCCCAGAGGTGTACACTAAGATGAAACAAGACACCAAAACAAGCAATTACTGCAAATTTGACAGCCAAATTTTAACCACATTCACATCTTCATTATATGTAGCTGGCCTTGTAGCTTCCTTCTTTGCCTCTTCAGTCACAAGAGTCTTTGGCCGAAAGCCTTCAATCCTTGTAGCTGGTGCCTCATTCCTCGCTGGTTCAGCCCTAGGGGGTGCAGCTGTTAATGTCTTCATGCTAATATTTGGTCGCATATTGCTTGGTGTTGGGGTTGGCTTTGCAAACCAGGTAGCATACTCTGCTCCCTAGTTTATGGGTTTTTTTTCTTTTTCTTTTTATTTAAATTAGTTTTTAGGGTAATGGTCATTGCTCTCTTGCTAGCTGTTTGGCAATCTAGGCCACACAAAACAAAATTTCATTTGATCAATGGTTGATATTGACAGTTTAACAACCTAACATGTATAACAACAGAATGTAACCTAACTCAATATTCTAAATTTATTTATATGAGGTTTTTTGGTCAGATAATGTGTTAACGTTTGGTTCCAAAAAAAAACTTGATTGCAGTCGGTCCCACTTTATCTCTCAGAAATGGCACCACCAACATACAGAGGAGCAATCAACATTGGCTTCCAATTGTGTGTCGGCATTGGAGTGCTCTCAGCTAACCTCATCAATTTTGGCAGTGAAAAGATCACGGGCGGCTGGGGCTGGCGAATTTCACTAGCCATGGCAGCAGTCCCAGCCTCAATACTAACATTCGGTGCTCTTTTCCTGCCGGAAACACCCAACAGCTTAATCCAACGCACAAATGAACCCCAAAGGGCCAAGTTAATGTTACAGCGCACACGTGGAACTGAAGATGTCCAAAAAGAGCTCGACGATCTCATCACAGCAAGTGAGAAATCAAGAACCACCAATCACCCTTTCAAGAAAATCTTACAGAGAAAGTATAGACCTCAACTTGTTATGGCAATAGCTATACCATTCTTTCAACAAGTGACTGGAATCAATGTCATCTCTTTTTATGCCCCAGTACTTTTTCGGACATTTGGTCTAAGTGAGACCATGTCACTCTTGTCTGCAGTCTTGAGCACAGGAGTGGTGGGTACCGGCGCAACCTTCGTATCAATGCTAATGGTGGACAAACTGGGCCGAAGGGCATTGTTTGCAATAGGGGGTATTCAAATGTTTGTGTCACAAATTATAGTAGGGAGCATTATGGCTGCTCAGCTTGGTGACACTGGGGGTGTAAGCAAAGGCTATGCATATTTGGTTCTGATCTTTGTATGCATATATGTAGCCGGGTTTGCGTGGTCTTGGGGGCCGCTAGGATGGCTGATTCCAAGTGAAATATTTCCACTGGAGATTCGATCAGCCGGGCAAAGCATTACAGTGGCCGTGAACTTTGTGTTCACTTTTGCTATTGCTCAAACATTTCTCTCTATGCTTTGCCACTTCAAGTCTGGGATTTTCTTCTTTTTTGGGGGATGGGTGGTGGTGATGACTGCATTTGTGTACCTCTTGTTGCCTGAGACAACAAATATTCCTATTGAGAAGATGAATAGGGTGTGGACAGAGCATTGGTTTTGGAAGAGAATTATGGGAGAAGAGAGGGAGGATAGTAAGCTGTAAATGCTGTGATAACCCATCTAATCCCCTCAAGAAGAAAATCTTGTACTATTATTGAAAAGTTAAAATGTTTGATATCAGAAAATTAGCCTTAATTTGTCTCATTTCTTTTAAATTTTTCTGTCATGTTGTATATTTAATTCATTTTGAATCATGCACATGGTATTTGCCCAAGCAAATCACTGGTCAAAATGTGATCTTGGTCTTTCCACCGTAGCTCTTATCCTCTTTTGGTGCTTAAGGAAAGTAAGTGCCAGAGAAGAAGCAAACCACAATTTTGTGACTTCTAATTCTCTCCAAATGTCAAGGTATTAGCTAATTAGTCAAAACGGAAATATCCAGTTTTTCTAATGCGCCCAACAAATTGCTGGTCAAGCATGGATCTGGTTCCTCTTTCTGAAAGAATTGCTGAACAGAATATCCAAAGAAATGTATGTTTCTCTTGCTTGTTTGATAGAATTATACACACACACAAATATAAATGGAAAGATTAATTACAGATTAATTTAGATCAAGCAATCATCTAAGTTATATGATTTGAATAATGAACATCCTCAATTACAGCAGTATGTTTATCATTTAAGTCTAATTTCCTTCTTTCCTAACTTTTTCCCTACAATGATACTCTTTCTCAGTAAAAAAGTAAAAGATTCTGTTCTAATAATTGTGGTTATGAGACATGTGCTTATTTTTTTATGTGTCCATCCATTCATTGAACTTTTTATTATTGCCTCATCCCAAGAAGTACCTGCTTCTCTGGCTTTCTTCAGACATAATATATAGTAAGATGAATTACTGGTCCAGGTTGAACTTGTAGAATGACGTTTCTGATAGTGACAGTGATTGCTACTATGCCTGCATTTTGCAACGAAGTCCAAAAAAGATTTGATATTTAGCTTTGAATATTCCCACAAATTAAGATTCGCATCAATGCTGATCTCAACCAGTCAAGAAAGACCGCTATAATATAATACATTACTTTTATCCTTGTACAAGGCACAACCTTGAATTCTCTCTTCCAGTCTATCTTTCTCTCTCACTCTCTGTCTCTTGTGTGTGAGCTTGGAATCAGCTATGGCAGTTGGGTTAGCGATAACAAGTGAAGGTGGGAAATACAATGGCAAGATGACACCATTTGTGATCCTCTCTTGTATGATGGCAGCCACAGGAGGTGTTATTTTTGGCTATGATATTGGAATTTCAGGTCTGAATCATATCATATATACTACAATTTGCACATTTTCTTCTTTGGTTCTTTCACTAATTTTTAAGAGTACTATATGACTAATTACTATTAGGAGGAGTGACATCAATGGAGCCATTTCTCAAAAAGTTCTTCCCAGAGGTGTACACTCGGATGAAATCAGACACAAAAATCAGCAACTACTGCAAATTTGAGAGTGAATTATTGACCTCCTTCACGTCCTCACTCTACATAGCTGGCCTTGCAGCTTCCCTTTTTGCCAGTATGGTCACTAGAGCTTTTGGGCGCAAGCCTTCAATCATTGCAGGAGGTGCTGCATTCCTTGCTGGTTCGGCTTTAAATGGTGCAGCTTTGAACATCTACATGCTAATCCTAGGTCGCATCTTGCTTGGTGTTGGGGTTGGTTTTGCAAATCAGGTACTAAATTTTGCTCCTTACATTGATTTCAGTAACAAACACTTCCAACATTTTGCTCCTTAGATGGATTCCTTGACAATGACATAATCTATTTGTTTGTGCAGTCTGTTCCTTTGTATCTTTCAGAAATGGCACCACCAAGATACAGAGGAGCAATCAGCAATGGCTTCCAATTCAGTGTTGGCATTGGTGCTCTCTCAGCTAACCTCATCAACTACGGGACTCAAAAGATCAAAGGTGGTTGGGGGTGGCGAATCTCCCTAGCCATGGCTGCAGTCCCAGCCTCAATTTTAACACTTGGTGCAGTTTTCCTTCCTGAAACACCCAACAGTCTAATTCAGCGTAGCGCAGACCACCAAACGGCCAAGAAAATGTTGCAACGCATCAGAGGGGTCGATGAAGTCCAAGCAGAACTCGACGATCTCATCAAAGCAAACAACATATCAAAAACCATCAAACACCCTTTCAAGAAAATCATACAGAGAAAGTACAGGCCTCAACTTGTAATGGCAATAGCCATACCATTTTTCCAGCAAGTGACAGGGATCAATGTCATAGCCTTTTATTCCCCAATACTTTTTCGAACAATTGGCTTAGGTGAGAGTGCATCACTCTTGTCTGCTGTCATGACTGGTGCGGTTGGTACAATCTCAACCTTCATATCTATGCTTATAGTAGACAAATTTGGCAGAAGGGCTTTGTTCATAGTTGGGGGAATTCAAATGTTGGTGTCACAAATTATGGTTGGAGGTATAATGTTAGCTCAGCTTGGTGATCATGGGGGAGTGAGCAAAGGGTATGCATATTTGGTTCTGGTTTTGATATGCATATATGTAGCAGGGTTTGGGTGGTCTTGGGGACCTCTTGGATGGTTGGTTCCTAGTGAGATTTTCCCTTTGGAGATTAGATCAGCTGGGCAAAGCATTAATGTAGTGGTGAACTTTTTGTTCACTTTCATTGTTGCTCAGACTTTTCTATTAATGCTTTGTCACTTCAAATCTGGGATTTTCTTCTTTTTTGGGGGTTGGGTGATGGTGATGACTATGTTTGTGTACTTTTTTTTGCCGGAGACCAAGAATGTGCCTATTGAGAAGATGGAAATGGTGTGGGTGGAGCACTGGTTTTGGAGGAGAATTGTGGGGGAGGAGTTTAGCAAGGACACCAAGATAGAAGCACCTTGATGTAGTTATAATACATAATAAATTCGCATCACACTAGAACATTGGAATGCTATTTCTATTTTACACACAAAAAGAGTTTCATATTATTTCTATTGGAATGACCAGTTGTAAACTTACAAAATCTATTTTCAATTGCACACAAATTTTAACTCAAATAACATTGAAATGATAAGGCATCAATTTTTCATTCTCAATTTTTTCCCATGCCCTATGCTTTAATTTTTTTTTTAAATTCATTAACTTCCTAATTTCCTATCATGATTAAATCATTTTGTCATGATTAACAAAACCAAGGAAGAGTGTCCAATGACTCAAGTAGTTATTATAAGATATTCCACACTTTTTTTTTTATTAAATTGAGAAGATAACAAATTTTCAAAGTAAAATAACATCACAACATTTCATCTTAATTTGTCAAGGTAACTCACTGCATAGTCTCACCATCTCTAGAGATAAATAAAAATTTTGCGTACCACATAGTTGACAAACGTAATGTGTCACATCCATAATATTATAAAATTCAATCAACGACTAAATAATACATAATTCCTTTGATTTACATATTTGCACCAGGCCCCACCGCGACGTCATTTAACATTAGCGGCAGTGTTGACTGGAGAGGTAATCTCAGTCCACCACGCACGTAACGGTTATAACAGTTAAAAGAACAACCTTTCAGATTCCAGACCAACCCTAACGCACGCCTTCCTGCAGGTCTTCGTCCGCGTATTCGTAGGTTATCGCCGACGTGGCGTCACGCTATTGGCCAGTCTACCCAACTAATAGCCTGGCCAATCGCAGAGAAGCGGCTGATTTTGAACTTCCCAGATTGAATGACCGACTCTCTCTCTCTAAAATCTATTTTATATTTTTACTTTTCAGCCTTTTGGAGTTGCATTTTGCGTCCAATTTCCTTGATCGTCAAGCCCAACAAAGGTAAAATATTTTCTTCAATGACTAGGGTTTTATTTGTTTTTGATTATTGGAAGCTAAATTTACTATCTTTTTTCTTTTGTCAACCTTTGAAGTTTTGTTTTTGATCAGGTTGCCATTGATTTTTGCTCAATTTGTATTTGTACCGAAACGAAGTGGGTTTTGAGAATTTGATAGGTTGATGAAGAAGGGACAATGAAATAGAATTAATTGAAGCTAATTGGCTTAGTTGAGTTTAGAATTTCAATTTTTTAGTAAGAACAAGGGAGAGACCTTGATTTTTCTTTTCCTTGGGGGACTTAGAAATTCTGGTGAATTATAGTTTAACTGGATTTTGTATGCCTTTTAGTTAATTAATTCAAGCATTGGTATGAGTGCTAACTGTGAAATCAAAAGCTGATTCCTTTCTTATAAATACAATATCTCTTTTCTTTTTTCTTTTGTGTGTGTAACCAAAGGGAGAAACCATTCTGATATCAAAGTAATTTTCTTCTTGAATTAGTAGAACCTCCACAAACTTCTTGTTTTTGACCGTCTTTGACATATTTTTTACTGGCTCTACCGTTAAACAGGCTTAACTGCTCTTTCCTTATAATTTGATTATGGTCTCTGCTACTGGTTCAATGCCTTCCGCCGACTCGCCTCGGTGGCAAGAGAAGGCTAGTGATTTCTTTTCTTCCTCAGGTATCTTTTGTTTGCACAGTTTTCTTGTTACTCCTTTTCTAGAAAAATTTAAGAGAAAATTTTGTTTTAACTTTAGCTAACTAAGTTTTAATGCAGGAGTGAAGCTTAAAGAAGCTGGACAATCGGCTGGAGTATTTGTTGAGGAGGTTGCTAAGGATGCAAAAGTTAATGTCACTGATATGGCAGAACGAGTTGGGTCAACAGTCAAAAGTCGGTGGGCGCTTCTTCAGCAGCCATCGACAAGACATGCTGTGCAGGAACGTCTTATAACTGCCGCTGCTATGACCGGTACATTGTTTAGGAGGAGCTTGACGGAGACAAAGGACAAGGTTTCTGTTGGGAAGACAAAAGTTGAAGAGGTAGATTTGCTAGAACTGTATTAGGTGATAAAAGTTCATACTCAGTTTTCTTAGCTTCAGGCTTACACAGATTGTCAGTTAGTACGAAACTTAAAACTCAACCCATTATCTGGTCAGAATTGCTCTGGTGCAGCAGTATCTTGGGAAAAGCAATCACTTACCTCGCAATTAGTACTTTTTTTTTCTTTTTTCATTAATAAGAAATTTAAAAAAAAAAACACCTAAGGGGCACAGCTCAAGTACACAATTCGTATACAGGATTCCAGAAAGATAAAGATAAAGTAAAATTTTACAATCTATACTCATGTGGAACTTAAACTAACCTTTGGATCGATAACTGACACCTTTGAGATGTTGATTTTTCTTTCAGGTGGCAAAGAAGACTGCACAAAAAAGCAAAACTATTTTGAGTGACTTTGAAAGGTGGCAGAAGGTATGGAATTTTGACACAATTGCTACCTTTCTAGCTTTCTTTTATTTATTTATTTATTTTCGTACACATTTTGAAAGTCTGATCTTGTTTTTTTCATTTTCAGGGTGTTGCAAGCAGTGATGGTAAGTTTCACTTGAGGATTTTTCATAGCATAAAATTAACTAAAATATTCCGAAAGAGGTTTTTAGATGTGATATTTAATGTTATATTTGATGGAACTGAGATACTGCATTACAGTTGGTATTGGTGAGTATAGTGGGGGTTGAGGATTTTATGGTGATAGTTTAATTTTCATTTGTAGTTTTTGGAGTTCCAATTGAAGTTACTGTGCAACGGCAACAATCTAGCAGGCCCATTCCTCATATTTTGGTCAGATGTGCAGATTATCTCATAGTATCAGGTACTGCAATTTAAGAAACTATACTGCTCTGATGTGTACGCATGCATATATTTTGACATATACATACGTGTACTGCAATTTCCATTTCGAGCTTGATTAACTTGTTTGTCACTGTTTTTGGTTTCTAGGACTAAACACACCATATCTATTTAAAGGTGAGGGAGATAAAAAAGTCATTCAACAATTGGTTTCAATGTACAACCAAGGTATCTAAAGTGTGCGGGGATGTGTGTGCCTTTCTTTCTTTCTCTCTTCAGATCAGAGTTCTCTGAGTTGTTCAATTTGGATAACATTAGTCTAATTTTGTAATGTTGCCTATATCAGATTCAAATGCATCATTACCAGAGGGTGTAAATCCAGCTGAGGTAGCGGCTCTAGTCAAATGTTACCTAGCTACTCTTCCTGAGCCACTAACGACGCTTGACCTTTATAATGAGATCAAAGGTGCTCGTTCTAGCATACATGCGATGAGAAACATGCTGAAGAGACTTCCTACTGTAAACTACACGACCCTGGAGTTTATTACTGCACTACTGCTCCGTGTTAGCCAGAAGTCAGTTCTTAATAAGGCAGGAAACATTATCTCTCTCTCTCTCTCTCTATATATATATGTAGATATCCCCTCCCCCACCCCCTCCCCCTTCCTCCCTCTCCCTTTCTTGTGTAAATGTGTGTGTGTTGTAGAAATTATACTCAGTAGTTAACTTTATACAGATGGACACCCAAAGTCTCGCAATGGAGATGGCCCCTGTTATAATTTGGCAGAAGGGTAGGGCACCAGACCTATATAGAAAATATTGGAGTCAACAATCAAAAGGCCCTTCCAAGAAGAACTTGGATCTAGGGCCTACTTATAGTGCGTGGGACATGCTTGCTGGTGAGTGGTTTTTCATAAAATTTATAAATACTTACATGTGGTACATTAAAAAAATAAGAAGTTCAAAAGGTTCAATTGGGTTCCATTCAAAATAATTTTTGAATGGAACTTGACCCTGGATTGTGGAATGACAATAATTAACACTATCTGTCTGTTTAATGGCAAATGCTCCCTGTTCTAGAGAAATTATAGTGAACAAGCGTGTGTTATATCAATGGTTTATCAAAGAAGTTATTCATGCTTTACATCTTTTTATTGTGGGTTCAGATGAAAGCGAGGACATGGATGATTCCATTCCCTTGGATGATGGTGTCCCCATCGACCTTGGCGCTATTGAGGTTGTTCAGTGCCTCATCGAACATCACAATGCAATATTCACAGATGCAAATGTAACAATCTGGAGATGATACACATTGCTTGTTTCCTCATAAAGCATGGGACTCATTGAGTTGGACAGTGCAACTGATAATGCTTCAAGACTGATCATCAGATCTGGTTGGGATGATGGTGCAAAGTGGAAATGTAATATTCTTCGCCAATCGCAAGAGGAATCAAATTTCTTTCTATTGGGATTATGGAAAACCATGAATAAGCTTGGGGAGAGGAAGTTACGGTGTCACCACTGTGCTTTGGTCTGCAGCAGTAAAAAGCTTGGATTTAAGTTTTTATAAGCTTTTTAAGTGAATATACTTTATACAGAATTTGGCGTGTGATTGGTTTTGCCATTATTTTCTACTTTAGGAAGAGTTACTGCATCTTTGGAGTATGTAAAGTTTTAAGATTAATCAGTTCATACTGAGTTTATGGTGGATTCAGTTGGCAGTAGGTTAGGTCTATATTGGACCGACATATTGTATAAAGAAATAATTTTTGTGATGTTCAACAATTAAAAAGATAATATTTTATTTATAGAAAAAAGGATGTGCATGTTGATATGGCCGAGGGCTCAATTTTGCAGACGCTTATAAATGATCTTTTCGTCATTTGATGATGATGCTGAATTGCTGATGATAACTGAAGTTGCAGGCAGTCCAGAATGATCGATTTCTTTCTGGTTCCTCAAATCTAACACACACTGTCTTGTATTCATAACATGATTATGATCTCTATTTTATTTTGTTTTGCAAGAATCTTCTCAAATTATGTAGCCTTTAGCAGAGGAATTGTACATGGCATATAAGTATGAAATCATATTAGTTAAAATTCCTTCATTTCTTGAATGTCAAAGTAGCAAATGTGTCCTAGAAAATCAGCAATAATTCCGTATCTTAAAGCAAGGTCATCAACACACCAAATATCAGTTAAACAAGGCACTCTACAGTAACTCCCAATAATTTATAACTCGGACGAGCTTAGTGTTTCAAGATAATCAAGCATGTCAGGTGGGAAGTCGTCGAACAAGATGTTGGGGGAAAGAGGGTCTTTGATATCTTCAAGCTTGCTACTTTGAGCATTGTCCTCCAGTCCAAGAGGTGGTAACTTGTTAAAGAACTTCTGGCCACTTTCACATTCAGGAGTCTCCTGCCCAAACATGTCCAACAAGTTAGGAATGATAAGGTCTTGGTCAAGTTCCTTGCATTCTGGTAAAAATGGGAGGTCCAATTGTGGCTGAGGGAGCTGAGGGAAAGAGTAGTGTGGTGGGGAATCAATGGATGGTATCATATCAAGGGGTGTGGCCTCAAGTATGGGTTGGTCTGCTTCCACATCTTCTAGTACTAGTAGGTCTGCTTTCACCAAATCTGGCAGGGCCACCATGGTGAACTCGTCAGAATTCAAAAAGGACTTGTGAGATTCATAGTTGCAGCATGATGTGCAACTGCATGCAGGAGGAACCTGAAAATACATGATTTGATATAAATTGCAAGTAAATAGTAAATACACTCAATAAACAATTCTTGAAGAAAAAACAGTATTTATTTGAGAAGTTTTCTATCTTAACCTCTATCTTCCCTTTGTTTTTCTGAGAATCTGAAGATGACGATTTCTGCAAAATTCTCTGGAACCTCTTTCGCCGAGTGCTCCAGAAATTCTTCACATCATTATCAGTTCTGCCTGGCAGATAAGTTGCAATCTTGGCCCATTTGTTCCCAAATTGTGCTTGCAATTGTATCACCATCCTCTCCTCCTCTGCTGAAAACTTGCATCCACTTTGTTATCCCACCAACAACCCAAGAAAATTCACATCCTTTTGTTAGCATAGATAGATCTTAAGCAGGAACATACAGAACACAACTACAAAATTGCACAAAAACCACCAAGTAATTAAGTTACAAGATTTAACATCCTCATTCAACAAAGAAAACAAACTTAACGCGTTGCAGATAACTAACACCAATTTTTTCTTTGCATGCAAACACATTACAAGAACCAAGTGTTGATTTGCTTTATGTGTTAGAGTGCTTACGTCTTCAAGTTGGGTCTAAGCTTATTAACCCATCTAAGACGGCATGATTTGCCAGTTCGGGGCAATAGTCCCTTGGATCGAATGGAGCTCCAATCTCTAGGACCACATTTTTTCACATGATTTATAAGTACCTCATCTTCTTCAGCAGTCCATAGCCCTTTCTTAAGGTATGGTGGTCCATCAATTTTCCTTTCCATGTTTCAACACTGCAATTTTGTTCAACTACTACTTACTGGAAATGCATCTACTTTTTCTTTCTATCAATTTTCTTGGAAATGAAATTATCTTTTTCATGTAGTAGTAGCATACTTGGGTTTGGCTCATCTCATATGAGGTCCATGGAACAGTCATCAAAATGAACTAAACCTAGCCTTCTGATCTTTCAATGTCATTAGGTAACGGATGAGATTGAGTGGGACCATCAAGTCTCAAAGATAACGGAATTTGAGGACCCTGATTATGCTTGATCGGCCAAGTTCTTAATATATATTGGCCATCTAATTAATATGAAAAGCATACGATTTTTTATGCCACTGTCAGGAAGTGACGGTTTTGACGGTTAGTGGAAAAACCCACAACCCCCGCCTTTTCTTCTTTATCCAAAATATGAAAATAGAGATGCAATCCAGACAATTGAATAAAGATAATAAAATTACGTATGATTTTCTGATAAATAAAAAACATCAAAAGTAAAGTTGACTTAACAATGTATTTAAATTTAAAAATAAAAATAAATTATTAGAATTAAAAATAGATCTAATAAAATCCGCAGCATCAAATTTAGATTCTCTAACTTTAGGCAACTACACTAAACCTGGATCGGTGACATCTTCGCGGGCTTTCTAGACATCTGGCAATGGTGCAGCACCAAGTCCAAGTGGATGAAGGGTGTTTGAATAGGAAAGGAAACAAACGTGACGACCATATTTATGCTCACAAATTTTTGTAGTCTCACCGTATGCGTCACAGTTCAAAGCATATCTGTAGACATTCTTTTCAGTTGCAAATATTAAAGAATTTTCATTCATGACGGTGAAGCCTGCAACATTAATAGGGTTATGTTCCGCCAAATTCATTGCTTTAATTCGGATTTTTATAATTCGAACCCATAATTCTAAATCGTAATCCGCCAAAACCCATGTAGTGAACACATTCTTTTTCAACCTTACCAAGCAAATTGATTGATACGAAGTATTTTCTTTACTTCCCCACTTAAAGATACCCATTTTGCAACTATTATCATGTGAACCTTTTCTTGCTGCTTTAGGTACTCTTAGCATTCTTGATGCACCGTTGTTGATATCATATGCAACAATATATGGCCTATAGAATAAACCCTTTCTGATATAAGGACCACAATCTGAAACAAAATGAAGAATCCCATTAAGATACACAGGCATATCAAAACAAATTTCTCTTTGGCCCTTGTATATTTTCTCCTTTTCCTTCCATATGCCCTCCTTTGGTGAGTAAATTTTGCATTCACAATAGCAGGTATCTTCCCATTCTTTTGATTCCTTAATGTATAGTAACATGTAATCTTTAGGATACGCTATTGGATCGCACTCGAGCACAAATTGACCATGCATGTGATCATCGTCTGATTGATCTTGTGGGGTTGGAATGGCTTTCCAAGTCTGCACTGCGGGATTGCAAATAAATAATTCTTTATTTGGACTAGTACTTTTGTTATGGTAAACTATGAGACCATAATTTGATGCCAATACTCTTTTGGTTCTCAAAAATCTTAGTGAATTTAGAGGCAACCCTGAGCAGAGTTCTTTACCAGGTAGTGGTTGGAATTCTAGCTCGTTATTGTACATGAAGAATCCGGAGTCATCCTTCAATTGTAAATTCTGAGCTTGATTTGATGCAAAGAAATTCTGTGTTGGAATCTCAGACAATGATTTGCAAAGTTTTCTAAATCTGTAAATTTTTTTTGCTGGTAGCCACGAAAATATGCATTGGATTAAGTCCTCCCCAAATCCCATAGCTCTTTTCTTGGAACTTTTATAAATTGCAATACAAAGTTTACAAACCTGAGAATTTAGTGTATATATCAATCAGTCAACCCCAATAGTGTTTATATAGGTTTTAGAAAAAACCTAAACGGATTAGGAATAGGATATAATTACTTAATTAGAAAATTAGAAACTCCTATTTGTTATAGGAATTACTGGACGTTTCCCATATAGAACAACTGAACAAGAAACCTTTTAATTTACTTCATATGTGAAAAACAAAAAACAAAACCAATTGTCTCTGACCGCCTTCGAGTGGAAGCCCACTGTGAGACTTATGCTGCCCCTTCAGTCTTCACCAGCAAGTCAAACCCGTTCCTGAAAACCCAGCCCGACCCGGCCCATATCACAGAGCAGCAGCTGAAGTTTTGAAAGATGGAAGATCCTCACCCTGTCACCCACTGTCCTAAGATTCCATGGCTACCAAGAATCTGAACTCTGCTCCTATCTTTATCCTTACATTTTTATTACTCTTCTTGGTTAGTCCTGCACTATCTTTTGCAATTTCTCCTTGTTTGGTTGCCCAGAAAGTTATTTTGCTTCTTTCATTACACTTATGGCCGGATCGAATTAATTATTCCGATCATTGTTTTTGCATGGGTTTTTAGGTCATAGGACACGAGGCGTTGAATTCGGGGCAATACCCTGTGGTGGTGAGCACATGGCCCTTCGTAGAGGCTGTTCGAGCTGCTTGGAGGGTTGCTGATAATGGCTTCTCTGCAGTGGATGCCGTTGTTGAGGGCTGTTCAGCTTGCGAGGAGCTCAGATGTGATGGTACAGGTGGGTGCTTGGATTTTAGATCAGTTAAGTTTTATCTTCATAGAAGACAATTGTTACTAGGAATTGGTGCTTTCATTATCTGTTTCTTTGCTCATTTGTATGATATAAATCTTTTTAGTATTAAATTGTAGAAACTGGTTTTAATTCTTTAGCTGCTTGATTGGGTAGTCACTATTTATGTTGATGGGTTTGATAGCTACGATCAGAATTATACTAAATGGTATTAGTGGGACAGTTGGGCCTGGTGGGAGTCCAGATGAGAATGGAGAAACTACAATTGATGCTCTGGTCATGGATGGGGTAAGCAGTACTCACGTATTCCTTGTATTGCAATCATTGTTCTTGTTATTACTGTATGTTCGATTACTTGCTCTACAAATGACTTATCTATTGTGTGTTTTGCTAAGGACATGCATAGGTGACAATGGAGGTTGGAGCTGTTGCTGCCATGAGGTATGTCAAGGATGGAATCAGAGCTGCTAGGTTAGTGATGCAATATACCAAACACACTTTGCTTGTTGGAGAGCAAGCCTCGGTTTTCGCAATTTCAATGGGTCTTCCAGGTCCAACAAACCTTAGCTCATCAGAGTCTATGGAGAAGTGGACTAAATGGAAGGAAAATCAATGCCAACCTAATTTTTGGAAAAATGTCGTACCTGTAACTAGTTGTGGCCCTTATCATGCAAAGGAGTCTCTGAACCTTTATGATGAGATATGTTCCAAATCCAGTCGGATGGGAAATTTGAAATCAAGATTATCTCATGTTGGGCGTCACAACCATGACACCATATCAATGGCAGTTATTGATAAAGTAAGTTGGTGATCATTTTAGGAGGGTTTCTTTGAATACTTTGATTTCGTTTATTTACTGTCTTTTTCTTGTCCAGATGGGGCACATTGCTGTTGGTACCTCTACTAATGGAGCCACATTCAAGATCCCTGGGAGGTAAGTTATACTAAGGCATTCTACTAGTTGATACTATTCTAGTCTTTTTGGTAGAAAGTTAATACTCAAGTTTTGCTCATCCTAAATTTTTTGCGTTTGTCATGTGAAGAGTTATTTGTCATGATTGTTAGTACTTATTTGTGAAACTTGGTTCTACTTCTGGAAAATACTGTATAGATAAAGCCATAAGGCTTTTAGACAAAATATGGTTAGCTTTTCATCCATCTATCTATCTGTTGCTATTAATTTTGACTGGATTAATGCCACAAATATTAACCAAGTAATGATGAAAGGACAAATTTATCACCCCATCCCTAGTTTCAAGTCACTGAAGGCATTTCTTGACTGCAGGGTGGGTGATGGACCCATTGCAGGATCTTCATCATATGCTGATGACGAAGTCGGTGCTTGTGGTGCTACTGGAGATGGTGACATCATGATGCGTTTCCTTCCATGGTAATGAAAAAGAAAATAACAGGTTTTTAACTCAATTGTTGGTAATTTTTGGTCCATAGATATCTGGATGAAACATTGGAATCTTGCTGAAGGATTTGGTCAACAATTACAAATCTTGGTATTTGAGATTAGGTTGAGCTCCAAATGAAATCACTGTGATGATGTTCAAAATTTTTCCTCTTGGGGGTCATTGGCTCTAGACTTGCATAGTATAAAAGCCTTAATCATTATGAGGTGAAACTGTAACTCTGATAAATAGCTTGGAGTCAGTCCAGTATTAAAGTTTATGTCATCAATATATAATATAAATACTCTTATTAGACAAACTCAACCTGTAGGAGGCTTGTTAGACATTTTAAGCTGGCCTTGAGGCTGGAGTTCCAATATAGTAAACCAATCTGATCCATCATGCTTGCAACTCTGGTTACTTGAATGTGAAAACTACACCAGTACTTCCTGCGTAGGTTCATGCAGCCAATATAATGAATATGTTATGTATGTGTCAGGCAGGCTTGGTTTTCTATTTTACCTTGTATATTTAGTCCTCAGTTTGCTTCTGGCTTGTGGTCATTGATTAAACTAAATGCCTTGTCAAAGTTCTGCTGATGCACCTGAACTGAATCTATTCAGCTTTATTTAATGAATCTAAAGATGTATTCTATTTAATTACATTATAGTTATCAAGTTGTGGAGAGCATGAGATTAGGGATGGAGCCTAAACTTGCTGCTAAGGATGCAATATCACGAATTGCGAGAAAATTCCCTTATTTTGTGGGAGCTATTTTTGCCATTAATAAGAAGGGCGTGCATGCGGGTGCTTGCCATGGATGGACATTTCAGTACTCAGTGAGAAGCCCAGAAATGGATGATGTGAAGGTTTACACTGTGGTGCCTTGACAAAATAACTGTATGCGTTTAAGTCTGTATTGTTCCTGAAGATTAAGCTGACATGGAAAATACACTCCACACGTAAAATTATTTGTTCCCATTTTATGGAGAATTTGTATGGTCTTTTACTGCATATTCTTGAATAGCAGATGGTTAACCAGTAACCATTAATTTATCTTGATTATGAGAATAGCTTCCTAAAGAAAATGGGAATATTTTCCAACTTTTTCTTTGAAATATAACATGTGGGGAAGACTTGTATATGACTGAGGACTTCCAAGGCTATTTGAAATGACCATGAGTAGGTTGTTCAATGGATGGAACTAAACGGGTGGATAGTTAAGTGAAGGAGGGAATGCTGGTCAACAATCCTGCCCTTTGATAGCAAATATCATGAGAACGACCTGTCGTTTTTTGAACGTCAGCAATCCTGTTGTTGCACAACCTCAGCACGCTTAACTTGCCATGTTTGGACATCAAATAACTCGAGTATAGTCGAACTAATATTTTCACTCAAACTTAGCACATACTTCACAAAGTTTGATCTAATTCTGCAATTTTTTATTTTTTATTTTTTTCAGAATTTAATCTAACTCTGCAATTTTCTTGACAACAAATTAAAAAAAAAAAAATTTCTGCAAGTTNTTTTCTTGACAACAAATAAAAAAAAAAAAAATTTCTGCAAGTTTGGATTAGATATAGGGGTGGATTCTGTTTAGTCCGTTAGAAAAACCCGCCCCTATGTTGCATCCCTATATATTGAGCCCACTTATTTTGAAGCCAAACCAATAATGACAATGACAGGCCAGAGAGAGGGAGGAAAAAGAAAAGACAAAAACAAAGAAGAAAATAAAAAATGAAAAGCATTAAATATAGATATAGGGCTAAATTCTGATAAAATATAAATGTCAGGCTAAACCGACCCATAAACGCGACAATCCCACCTTGCCTCACGAACTCTGATTAAAGAAAAAAACGACTTTGACGCATTTCCCGTAAAGAGTATCTACCAAACTCCAGAACTCATCACCGGCTTTTTGAATTCCATCTGAAATTTGTAGTTTCTTGGGTGAGATTTGTTTCAGAATGTTGGCCAGCAGCCTTTAATGTCATATTAATATTGAACCTCGTGAATGGAACGAGACGTAGATTGTTCCATTCAAGAAGAGCAGTCTCTCCCACTCCCACATACACAGTTTGATGGCCAAGCCTCGATTTTGAGCTCCACCCTTTCCTTGGACCACGTTGGGGAAGTTGTTCTCACCTTCAACTCAGATGGGTTGTCTTGGAAATTGGTTGAGCCATTGGAACATGTAAGCTTTTTCTCTTTTCTTCTCATCTTTAACATGTTTCTTTTTTATACTTACGGTTTTTCCTTTATCAACTCTATATTGAAAGTTTTCTTAAATATATACGTTAGAATAAAAGCTTTTCAGTCTGATAACACTTTGTGATCATTTTTTGTTGTTGTATTGATTCTGGTATGTCTTCTGCTTAATAGGCTTGAAGGACAAGTGCGTTCTTCTAATATTTAATCATTATTGTCTGATTTTAGCTTTATTTTGGTCCTTCTATTCTAGTTGAACACTTTTGGTTTTTTCTTTATTTGGAATACTGGTAAATGTATCATAGGTTGGTAAAGCATTTCTAAGTGTTAATTCTGAGTTGATAATGGGGTTTAACTGTGAACATTTGAACTTTTTTTTTCTCATTGTCTAATATCAGGATGACTCAACTTGTTTGGGCATCAAATTTGCTTCAAAGGTTGCGACTGAGATCAAATTTTCTGATGTGTATGCTGTTGAGTTGATCAACTATGGTTTGATTCATGGACCAAATGCTAGAAGATGCTTTTCGGGTCATGATTCTGAGGTTTGTTCAATTCCTATTCTTGGTTTTTTTTTTCCCGCCCTGATATGTTTAAGTGATATCTTTTGTGGTTACATTGATGCAGGTTCACCGCTTTACAGTGCATGGTTTCCAGAGGTCAAAGACCTTGTCGTCTCTTCAGGTCTTGGCTGCATATACATTTGGTCATAAGGATCTCCAAACATGTCAGATGTGGGTCAATCAAATTAATGCTTCTCTGGACCTAGAACAGGGGAGACCAAAGAATCTTCTGGTATGTTTTGTAGCTGGCCAAGCAGTATATCATTTGGATCTTGAGTCCTTTAGTTGGTTGGTCAAAATGGACATAAAGTGGTATTATAATTCTTTTCCAGAAATTTTTTCTGATTGATTAGGTTTTTGTTCATCCAAGGAGTGGGAAGGGAAATGGCTGCAAAACTTGGGACACTGTGGCTCCTATATTCTCTCGTGCTAAGGTGAAAACAAAGGTAAAATTATTGCTTGTACTACTCTTGTAATGGGAACGAAGATTTCTCCAACCCAAGATTATGAAATGTCCATTGAAGAAAGTGATGTTACTTATACTTAATCACAGAAGATTAAATAATAAATGTGCTCAGTTATTCTTCTTAAATATTGTGTTCAACTCCTTCATCAGGTGATTGTGACTGAAAGGGCAGGGCAAGCATTTGATGTGATGGCATCTACAGGAAACAAGGAGCTTAATTCATATGATGGAGTTATAGCCGTTGTAAGTTATAACTTCTCTAGTGGTGCTTCTTTCTTGTACATATGGTTTTTATAAGTGCTAAAATCTTAGGCAACACTAAGTTACCAGATATCATAAGGATGAAACAATTAAACCTGTCAAATAGAAAATTCTATCACGAGGTGGTCCATCTTTGTACTGTGTTATGTGGACTTGGGTCTGGGACCTCTGGGTACTGAATGTTAGTATATGTTGAAGTGTCAGATTTTCTCTTTTGAAGATTTTCAACTATTTTGGAGTGCCTAATAGCCATATGATGTACATGTAATGTCAACATGGTTACAGCAGGCTGAAATGGAGCATTGTTTCGCTTTATCTTTAACCCTTTTTGCAGTCTTAATTTTTCACCAAGTCTTAAGATGTTTTCCATGTTGGTCAAGGTCATTCCAAGTGATGATTGTAACATGTTGTTTTCTGATTGTTCATAGTTTTACGTGGTCCCGGGTGATAATTAATTTACCCTTTAATTTTTTCTGAAACGTCCTGTTTCTCAATTTTAGATTTTGTTTCTTCAATTTTCAAGTTTGGTGTGATTTTTCCATCTCATTCCTAATTACTGATTGTTTGGTAATTGATTTGGCTCCAGGGTGGTGATGGCTTTTTCAATGAAATTCTTAATGGGTTTCTTTCTTCTAGGCATAAAGCTCCATATCCACCAACTCCTTCAGGTTTTCTTCATGATGACAGTTCTGTTGTTCGTGATCCAAATGAAACAGTTATTGAAACTACTTCTTCAAACAATGAGCAGTCTCCTCTCCTCCCAAGTCCAAGTGATAATAGCCCCGGAATCTCAAAGATCCGTATGTACCATAATAATATATCTCCATACAAGTCAAGCTTTGAATTTGATTCCCAGTATTAACAGGTTGTTATCTGACATATCACTGGATGTATCTGAAATTACAGGAACTGAAGATGGTTCTTCCAGTGTTGGTTAGTTTATTCTGTATTTTACAAACCATGATGGTTAAATTTAGTAACAGTATAGTGTACTTCTATTTACTAATGGCTAATACCTGATAACTCCTCTTTTCTTGTTTTGAAAACCGGCAAAGCAGATCAAGATCCTGAGTTTCCCCTCCCCAATGAACATTTTAGATTTGGGATCATTCCTGCTGGCTCAACTGATGCCATTGTGATGTGGTATGCCTTTGCATTTTTAATCAGCTTCATATTTTTCATATTTTATTGGTTCTGTCCATTACTCCCACAATGCCTATTACAAACAGCTTCAAGGGATAACGGCTCACACCCCAAAGTGTGTGACATATAGACTTGCATCACCCAAAAGGTTGTCCAAGTTAATATTAAACTTGAACAGCAGTTTATTGTTTGACCACACCCTACAGATACAATGTGGGACACTCAGTAGGTTCTCAACCCTTGTCAGTTGTTAGATTCAACTTTTTGTATACTTGGGTGCAGCAATTAACTATTTGAGAATATCTTTCATCATTTGTCACATGTTGAAGTCATTGTATATGTCTTGGCAGTGCACATTGCACATAAACCATTCTTAATATCCAATGTGTCTATATAATCTGATACCATATCTGAGATTATTGATTTGCAGGACATATTGATATAATATCATTCTTCCTATTATTTCAGCTGATACTGTTCTCTCTGATCTAATGTAAGGTGCTTACTTTTTCTTTCAGTACAACTGGGACTCGAGATCCTATAACATCTACATTTCACATTGTCCTTGGTAAAAGGGTGTGGCTTGATGTAGCCCAAGTTGTTAGGTGGAAAATAAAATCTACATCAAAGGTTCAACCTTGTGTGCGCTATGCGGCTTCTTTTGCTGGGTAGTTTCTCATTGTAACTGATGCAATTGCATATTATCAACCCTAGATCTTTGCTATCTTCATTACTGAGAAAGACTATCACTTCTACTACCTTTTATTAAAACTGTTATACAGTAGTTTCTCCTCTGCTCATGTGCTAATAACCTAATTTATAGATAGCTAATGAATTAATCTATTGTAAACGTCTGAATAAATTAAGGGTGGTGAATAATGGAAATTTGGCTAATATGCTTCTCATTTTAATTTTCACATCATCAATATTCTCTTAAATTCATATGCTCAATATTTTTAGGTACGGATTTTATGGAGATGTCATTACAGAAAGTGAAAAATATCGCTGGATGGGCCCTAAACGATATGATTATGCAGGAACAAGGGTGTTTTTGAGGCACAAGTAAGTCACTAATTGGTCATCATATTTTTCTCTGTGAGTCCCAAAATCATGAATGATTGGGCTCAAATCATGAAAACAGTCTGTGTATGAGCCAACATCTTGGTAGATATTTATCTGAACTTCTTGGCTTCCTTTTGGGCACACATTCACCATGCAAATTCTTTTCATTAGCTACCTGTGAATTGTGACTAACAAAGATATGATTTTTTTTTGTTTTGTTCAGATGAGCTCAACATTAACATATCTGATTTATGATATTTGCTGTATCACAGGTCCTATCAGGCAGAAGTAGCATATTTAGAAGTCAAATCAGAAGAAACAAATCCAATTTCCGAGAGAGGAAACCTGGAACATCGCAAGCGAGCATTTTGGCACCCAAATAAATCCCAAAAGGTGATATGCCGTGTTAACTGCAAGGTGTGTAGCACCAAGCCATTTCAAAGGTCCACAGGTGGTTTCCACACAACCCCTTACTCACATCCAGGAGAAACAAAATGGTCCAGATCACAGGGAAGGTTTCTTAGCGTTGGTGCTGCAGTAATCTCTTGTAGAAATGAAAAAGCACCTGATGGTTTGGTTGCTGATGCACACCTTTCAGATGGTTTCCTGCATCTCATTTTGATCAAAGACTGCTCTCATGCATTCTATCTGTGGTAAATTTTTTTTGGCCTGTTTTATCAGTGGTAATAAATAGCCCTGTCTCAATGCACCTTTCCCTAAAAGTGTTTGTCTCTTGTACACATGGAAAATTGGCCCTGTTCTGCTTGCAAGTTACTTATAGAGGTGTTGATGCCAAGTTCTGAAGATTTTATTGCTGCTTGGCATCAATTATCATACGTTGTTAGTTTTTTGCCTCTTTATCCATGAACACCATCTTAAAGTTTTTTTTTTTTCATGATTGATTGATTGATACATACAGGCATCTTACCCAGCTTGCAAGGAAAGGTGGAAATCCTTTGGATTTCAAGTTTGTGGAACATCACAAGGTATGTTTTCTCATCATACTTCATATCTCTTGGGTTGTCCAACTCATATTGCTATTACTTCATATATTGGGTGCAGACCCCTGCTTTCACATTCACTTCTTCTGGCAATGAGAGTGTATGGAATTTGGATGGTGAAATCTTTGAAGCACACCAACTATCAGCACAAGTTTACCGAGGCCTCGTCTGCTTGTTTGCATCCGGCCCTGAAGTTTGATGGAGAATCAAGGGTTATTCGACAAAATCTTCAACTATGCATATAATGTACAACAATTTTTTAAACAACCAATTTTTTTTTTTAGTGCTTTAATTGGAACGTTGGAAGGAAGATATGGGGCTGCCTCAAGCTTTCCATGTTCTAGCTTTGTAACCTAATTATTTAAAGAATAAATCCAATATTTCCATTTCCATACAAATGGCGTCCACTATTAATATAACTCTAGCACCAATATTGTTCCCAACTTAACCACCATCTAGGTCCACCATCCGGGTGTGGGGTTTTATCTTAAAAGACCCTGGTGTCATTCATCCGATGTGGGATATTTGTTCTTACACACCCATGATTTGGGTCGAGCCACAACATCAACAAGACCATATGATGAAATAAAACCTGTTTTAAAATTGTGGGTGAGTGCGTTTTGAGTTTAAAGTGAGAGGCACGTCGCGCTTATACAGTCAACATGCCAGTTGTTTGGGTTATTGTAAACAAGCAGATAATTCAAACGCACTGTTTTTCCATTAACGTGATGATGATGAGTGGTCAGTGGTCAGTGGTCAGGTAATGGAAGACTTGGCTTAAACCAAAGTATTTCCCATGACCCTTTCGTTGTGGAGTTGAGACGATCCCAAAGTCTCTTCTTTGGAATTGTCAATACAACCAAATCCATATACATATCCAGCTGTATTAGTTGCTTGCTTGTTCACTTTTTGCATCAGTAGCACCCATTCAACCACCAGCTCTTCTGCTTCTCTGCCATGTCTACACCGGCGGAGTAAGCAGCCTCTCTCTCTCTCGAACTCATGCACAAACACACACAAAGTAGGTTCATGAGCACACATGCATAATCGACCATGTTTGATTGATCACATAATTTGAATGATCTATTCATGTTTGATTTGCTGAATCTGGATGTTACAAAAGTTTTCTGTCCAGCTCTTTACTTCTGAATTTGTTCGTGTTTGATTTACTGAATCTGGATGTAACAAAAGTTTTTTGTCTTGCACTGTACTTCTAAATTTGTTCACTCTGATACACCATGTAGTAATTATGATTGAAAGTGAGTTACTTTGGCTGCAGTAATATTTCAATTTTATTTTTTTGTGATTGCAGATACTATCGATCCCTACCACCTGTGAGCAAGACCTATGGAGTGGCCTGTCTTATGACTACATGTGCCTTTTACCTGGAACTTTATAATCCTTGGAACATTGCACTGAATTATGGTCTTGTGATCAAAAGTTTCCAGGTAAATGAAGATCTCATCTCTAATAATCCAAAGGCTGAAATTTATTATTGCTTTCATCTTTCTTGCCAAGAAAGATATATGAGAATGGAAAGAATGATTGATGAACATATTTTTTTTCCTTTATGCAAATTATGCTGATCATGTTCTTTTACTAATGATGAATGATTCAATGAAGGTTTGGAGGCTTATTACCAATTTCTTCTTCCTAGGGCGCTTTTCATTACCGTTTGCTTTTCGCCTTTTTATAATGTGAGAAAGGTGACTACGCATTAAAAATTATATCATCATATTTTCAATGCCTCATTCAGTAAACGAAAAGTCACTTTGTACCATTTCCTCACAATCTGATACTAATAATTTATATTGATGTAAAAAATAAGATGGTACAGCTTTAAAGGACGGTGCAGCTCATATTAATCCAGTACTGTATGTTTCTTTTTTCAATTACATAGAGCAAAATATGGTGTTTCATTGGAGAGAGGACCGTTTGACAAGAGAACAGCAGACTATGTGTGGATGTTTATCTTTGGAGCACTGTCGCTTTTGGTAAGGAAGGCTATTTAGTATTTATTTTCTGATTCTAATTAGAGCATAACTACAGAGAACAATACTTTTCATAGACATAAACGTTTCAGAGTCAAATCTGCAAACTATAAGGATAATGACATACATAGTACATGATTTATAGGTGATGTCTATTGTTCCCTATTTATTGGTTCCGTTTATGGGACCTTCTTTGGTTTTCATGATCGTCTATGTATGGTCCCGTGAATTCCCAAATGCACGCATCAGCATATATGGGCTTGTGTCATTGAAGGTACTTTTCCCTTACCTTTCTTCAATTTTAACAGAGCTTTTGTTTTGCTTACACTATTGGATGGTCCCTCGGCTTAGGCTCTATTGTAGATTTGAGTAGAGGGTATCCCTTAATGTTGCCTAATGAATGTGTGTGTGTGTGTGTGTGTGTGAGAGAGAGAGAGAGAGAGAGAGAGAATTTAGAGACTATAATAGTATGTTGGTTAACATCTTGTGTCTCTATATAGGGATTCTATCTTCCTTGGGCAATGCTGTTTCTGGATTTGTTATTTGGAGATCCTTTGAAGCCCGACATTCTAGGAATGGTTGCTGGACATCTGTATTACTTTCTAACCGTGCTTCATCCTCTTGCTGGTGGAAAGTACACTCTCAAGACTCCCCTCTGGGTGTATCCTTTTTCCAATTTACTTTAGCTTATACATGAATCATCGTATATTATTCCCAAAACTTAACATTCTCACTTGGGATGCTTGATGATATAAATAGGGACATTAGGCATTTTCTATGAATGACTTGCTTCTGTATGGACCTTAATGAGTAATTTCCAGGCACAAAGTCGTAGCCTACTGGGGTGAGGGAACCCAATTCAATGCCCCAGTCCAGCGTAATCCATACGCCGGAGTTGCATTCCAAGGAAGAGGCTATCGACTCAACGGGACTCGAACAAGCACTGCACAGCAGCCTGCACAAACAAGCAGTGGTACTACTACACAACCGCCTAATCAAGGTGATGGAGTTGCTTTCCGTGGAAGAAGCCAGCGTCTGAATGGTCGTTAATTAGCTTACTCATGAATCATCATCAGTCTTCTATATATGTGCATCATTGGCAGCATGCATGCATGACACTAGTATAACTTAATACCAAATTCCTAATCGCATATAACTTATCAGTTGTATTTTATATTTTGAAACAATGATTTTCTTCATCATATATTTCTGAAAGTAATAAATTTATCCACAATTAAATATGCTTAAAAGCTTTTAAATCTTAGTCTTAAGTTGAAATTGTTATTGATATTATGCATGGATTTCTCTGGATTGATTGAAGAATTACGATAAAATGGAATTTAGGCAACCATTTTCAACATTTCCATCAAGGACCAAGGGGTCATCAAGTTTGTGCAGGAAGTTCCATGAAATAAAGCCCTTCAGCTTAAGGGATAAGAATTCAGGAACCCTACAGTTGCTGTTGGACCAAAAGTCACCAACGCAAGTCGATGGAACCTTTAACAGTGCCTTAAATTAATCAGAAAATTCAGTACAACGTTGATCCATCTTATTTGTGCCACACATGATCCATCTTATTTGTGCCACACACCAAGTTGACCTTCACAGGGATTGATGGAAGTGCCAAAGAAAATGACTTTGAGTTTGACCCAGTCTCCCTATGGACCCTATCCTTAATAGGCTATAGGCTATACCCAACATGCATTGAAAAGGTCTGACTACCAATTCAGAACGTTCACATCACCTTAATTTGTTGTCCCTTTCAACTCACTTTCCTTCGGGAAGAGACCAACGTGAATCATGGTTATTCATGTGTATGTGGCCTGAAATCCTTAATTGTTGGCCTCACATTGATTTGTTCATGGTTTAATATTTTTTGGACCCCATAATACAAGTTCCTGCTAGCCGGTGGTGGCAAGAGGGGAAATTAATTTGGAAAACGAAAAACAAAATATAGTTTTTATTACCAAAACTCTTGTACTACTTTTGTTCTAATTTTGTGTGTATTATTCATTTCCTTCCTAGCTTCTATAAGTCTTTTAACACAAATTCTTATAGGAGAGTTGGACAAATCAAAGTGAACCCATGTCATAGGAGCCAACGGCCTTTGAGTTAAATGGCATGTCTTTTTGATATAAATATAGAGTACTGGAGTACAAAAACGCTTTTACATATGCTAATTAAGAGCTTATTTATTCTGTTTGTCATGTGAAATGTCATGGTCTCGATTTGTATATATTAATTAATTTGTAATCTGAAATTATGAAAAAGACATTCACTGCAGCAAATGCATACAAGTTAACCACTCCTGGGATTCGTTGAATATTCTCAGAGCATCAGTTCACTGAATCAATTTTAAGATAAAATCGTCCAGAATCTAAGAAATAATTAGTCAAGTTTGATGTGCCAGCCAATCAGTCAACTATAATAAAATGAAGTCAGTTTCTTTGCAATTATAGCATTTGTCTTTTTCCCTTGTGGTTTGGTTTCTCAGTTAGCAGATAATTACTGGGAGAAGATTCATGGTAGTTTCACTCAGAACTTCAGAAGTCACAAACATGAAAATCACACACCACCATAATTCATACTTGGAAACTTCCACGCGGATTAGCTAAAAATAAACCCAATTTCCAAGCCGCCAGGGGGATTAAGCTTTTGGATGAGACCAAAGATTGCAATTTTCAGAGTTTAGAAAGACCGAAAAAAAAAAATGTCAAAGTGGATGTGGGTAAACCTAAACCCAATTATTTAGTTACTTATGTTTATGCAGATAGGTCCTTATTCAGATTAAAATTAGTGGTCCTGATTTTTTTCCACAAATTGGTAGATATAAGATCAAGTTGCCTCCCCTTGAATAACAGACGATTAGAAGTCATACCAGAAACAAAACAAATTCTTCCTTTTAATATAGTTTACTACTTTGCTTACAAGTTGGACCTTTTGGTTACATATGAGAATTCAAAAAATAAAACTGGTGTAGCTTTCAGATATGGGTAAATGCCTCACGGCAAAGCTGGCTCTAAAATTTTAGAGGCAACTACCTTCGTGGGGTTACCTTCTGTCACGTCATCTTCTTCTGCCAGCTAAACTATTCCAACTCTGAAAATGGTTGTTGAAAGTTTAAAATGGTTTTGCAGAGAGATGTTAATGGGTTTTTGTTCTTTCTCAAGAGGTGCTCAAAGAAAGCTCAAAGTTTGAATTTTTTCGCTTGAGCAGCTCGTATGCTTTTATCTCTTGGTATGATATACTCTTTGGAGTTACTTTCTGCGCAACTTTCTGGGTTTTTGAATTTGGTTGTTCTTGGAACTTTTAAGAGCCTTTTTTGGGTTCTGAGTGGCACTTTATGGAATTGCATGTGTGTGTGTGTACGTTTATCCTTGTGGGTATTTAAAATTTTTGTTGTTCTTGGAAGTTTAAGGATTGTTTCATGAAAATGCTTTTTTTTTTCTCTCTCTCTCTCTGATAAGATTTTAGTCTGTTGCAGATATTCCCAAGTGAAATTAGTACCAAAACAAACATTTGTTCTTAATGATACTGCAGGATTGCTAATTTATTCACTTTGATTTGGTCCATTGCGAACTAATTGTGCTTTCCTTCTATATGTTACACAGGATTCAGTGTAGCAGAGAATTGACAGAGTAATGGATGGAAGTGAAATTATTGAAGCAGATGACAAGCTGCCACCACCTTCCACTCTTTCACCTGTTGCCATTGCTATCAATGGCAACAGAAAAAGCAAATACATAGTTAGGTGGGCGCTGGAGAAGTTTGTTCCAGAGGGAAATGGTTTTTTCAAGTTGATACATGTCCGTGCAAGGATAACTGGAGTTCCAACACCAAGTAAGCTATGCTTCTTCAAATCTGTTCTTAAGTTTCCCAGAGAGTACTTAGTAGTATACGTAAACTCCCTCATCCAACACACCCTTAAGGTTGAACTTTATCTTAACCTTTTTTTTTTTTTTTAAACTATGACACTGTTAAAAAATAAAAGAAGGCAAAGAAAGAACTGACTCGACTGATTTGTCCCCTCTTTCTGTTGTTGCGATTATAGTGGGAAATTTTATGCCCCTTTCACAAGCACGAGATGATGTAGTAGCTGCATATAAAAAGGAAGTGGAGTGGCAGGCAGGTGAATTGCTTCTTCCATACAAGAAAATGTGTGCTCATAAAAAGGTAAAAACTTTCTTGGTTGTTGAAGTTTGATATTAAGAAAATCCAGGGGAACAAGAGTGTCATCCAGTATATATTGAATGTAGGTGGAAGTAGATGTTGTAGTCATTGAATCGGATGATGTGGCAAATGCAATAGCGGAGGAGGTTACTAAGTCTGCCATAAGCAATCTTGTGATAGGTGCCCCATCTCGTGGCATGTTTACAAGGTATTTTGTTGACATGCTGGTATTCAAATGAATTAACAGTAGATTGCTTGTTCACCTAATAGCAATCATTTCTCAAATTTGCATTCTGGATGGTCTTTTTAACAATATAATGCTTTTAGGAAACAAAACGGACTGTCCTCAAAGATCTCAGCTTGCACCCCAAGATTTTGTACTGTCTATGCTGTTTCAAAAGGAAAATTGTCATCACTACGTCCATCTGATTCTGAGTCAGTTGGAAGCATTAAAGATCACAATAGTGACAAATTTTCTATCAGCAGTTCTTCAAGTTATGCGTCCAGCTCACAGACAGGTAATGTACATGACTAAGGTTTGAGTACATCTTGGTATGACATAGTGTGCAATGTATATATTCTATAGAAAATGGAAGCTCGTCATATCATGAGTTCCGAGCATTTCAATAAAACGATAATTTACAATGTCATCAATTAACTCAGGTCTTCTGTTTTCAAAGCACAGATCGTGGCTCGGTTGGTTCATACTCTCATTTCCGTTCTCCCTCCCTGCCAATGCAGCGATTTCAAGCTCTTACAACCATCAATCACACCCTCTTTACTACAAAAACAAAGTTGAATGAAACCATTCATTCTAGAAGTCAGTCTCTGGATCTAGGCGAGGGGAAAGATTCTATAAGTTCTTGTCCCAGCAACTTAGATGTTGGACGTGCACTGACTCACTCCTCTAGTAGTGGAAGCATTCCAACAGATAACCAGTCATGGACTTCTGATCAAGTGTCCACCTCAGACGCAGTTACAGATTGTTCTTCATTTGAGAGCCAGGTAGCGCTCTCTTATTTCCAGACATGCTGGTCCTCTGGACATGAAAAGTGTAGAAGACTTTTTCTCAACCATACCAAATTTTGTAATTAAAAGACTAAATAACATCTCTGAAAATATGCGCCTGAGTAGGTCCATATAATGAAAGCTGTATATGCTACAGAAGTAACTGATCAATTTCCACTCATGGCAGGCAAATATCAACCTGGAGCTAGAAAAGTTGAGAATTGAACTCAGACATGTAAAAGGAATGTATGCCATGGCTCAAAGTGAGACTATTGATGCTTCTCGGAAGGTACGAATTTTTATCCTTGTTGACAGCAGAAATGCTTCATGTTTCCTTGTTCTCCAACCCTATCCAACTAGATCACAGTTAAGAAGATCTCTATAAGATCTTTGATTTGGATTGTAAGAAAATTTTCTTTTTAATAATCAGATAAACAATTTAAGTAAACGCCGGTTGGATGAAACAATAAGGCTCAAGGAGATAGAGGCTATGGAGGAGAAAGCCAAAATGTTTGCAACAGAAGAGAAAAAGAAGTATGAAGCTGCTAAGATAGAAGTTGAGTATATGAGAGAATGCATCGAAAGAGAAGCTTCGCAAAGGAGAGAAGCAGAGATGAAAGCCATGCATGATTCCAAGGAGAAAGAAAAGCTTGAAAATGTACTAGTGGGTCCTGTGCTGCAATACCAGAAGTTCACATGGGAAGAGATTGTTTCGGCCACCTCATCTTTCTCTGAGGATCTTAGGATTGGAGTGGGTGCATATGGAACTGTCTATAAGGGCAATTTTCATCATACAACTGCAGCAGTGAAAGTTCTTCACTCTAGAGACAAAGAGAGTCACCAAACTAAGCAATTCCTGCAGGAGGTAAGTTAAATTCATGACCAAATCTAAATATAGCAGTTAACTTATTATCTAAGTTGCCTAGTCACTGCTCTTTAGATCTGCTTTTAAATCAAGCATGCAACCATTTCTACCTTCTTTTGTGTTGTTACTGATAGAATTGTAAAATTGAGAACCTGGGAACCCAACTGAATACTAATTCACATTTCCTATTGGCTTGCAGCTTGATGTCTTGAGCAAAATCCGCCATCCTCATTTGCTTCTCCTTCTTGGTGCATGTTCTGATCATAGTTGCCTAGTGTATGAGTACATGGAAAATGGTAGTCTGGAGGACAGGTTGCTGCAGAAAAATTGTACACTCCCCATCCCTTGGTTTGAGAGGTTCCGAATTGCTTGGGAAGTAGCATCCGCTCTTGGCTTTCTTCACAGTTCAAAGCCAAAACCAATCATCCATCGTGATCTGAAACCAGCAAACATCTTGCTTGATCATAACCTTGTGAGCAAGATTGGAGATGTCGGCCTTTCTACAATGCTTAATTTAGACCCTTCCACGTCCACTATATACAAGGACACAGGACCTGTTGGGACTTTCTGTTACATAGACCCTGAGTATCAAAGGACTGGGGTAATCTCTCCAAAATCTGATGTTTATGCTTTTGGGATGGTGATTTTGCAGTTGCTGACTGCAAAACCAGCAATAGCGATAACCCATCTGGTGGAAACAGCTCTTCATGATAAAAACTTAATGGATGTTTTGGATCCTAAAGCTGGGTGTTGGCCAATGGAAGAGACAAGGCAGTTGGTTGAATTGGGATTGAGCTGTGCTGAGCTTCGACGCAGAGACAGACCTGACTTGAAAGAGCAAGTAGTTCCTGTACTGGAGAGATTGAAAGATTTTGCTGATAAAGCAAGAGATTCAGCTTCCACAGTTCAGCGCCTACCTCCTAACCATTTCATCTGTCCAATTCTTAAGGTATGCATGCATAATCTTCTAGTACCTCTGTCCCAAAAAAAAAAGGGAAAAAATCTTCTAGTATCTATAATTATAGCATCTTTTAACCACCTAGTAGGTTTAGAATTTGGATATGGGCTTTGACTCAAAAATTCTCAAAAAAACAAACAATGTTAAATCTCACATTACTTAGCCGATGTGGAACAATTGTGTTTAATACACATCCTACCATATAATGTTTGTGTTTGACCAAATGGAATCAAAGGTGGCTTCAAGCATTGTTCATCTTTTTGTGAATCCCATATAATAATCTATATGGTGTTTTCTTTGTCACAGGATGTAATGAATGACCCTTGTGTTGCCGCTGACGGTTACACTTACGATCGCAGAGCAATAAAGACATGGCTTGAAGAGAATGGCAATTCCCCAATGACAAATTTGCCATTGCCAAACAAGCATCTAATACCAAATTATACTCTTCTTTCTGCAATTGTGGAGTGGAAATCCAGGGAACAATAACGTTTGCTTTTGTTTTATTGTGTTATCATTGTAATTAACACAGTGAGGCATTCTATAGCGTTTTAGATGTGAATCTTGTAAGTAATTGAAGTTGTCGATGGTATCAATGAAGTTTATCTGTTATCCAAGAAAAGCAAATGATTCAAGAATCAATGGCCTATTGAAGTAGAAGATATAGTGTTGGAACAATTGCGTGTGGTCCTCTGCTAAGAATGTGCCACATGTCATGGCCATGTACGTAATAGACAGATAATGTATTTGTTTTGGTTTGGATCGACAAAGGGTGTAAAAGCACAGGATGATTCTGATCAAAAGTGACAATTTCATCAAGTAGTGTGTTGTGGACCTTGTGATGCTTTTTTTTGGATAATCATAATATCTCCCCACCTCGCCTAGATATGTAGATAGTGATCTCTCATAGTCGGACCCAGACCATTTTGCACCCGCACACCATGCCCTTAATCCTTAATTGGCAGCTAGAGATAATCAAGGAATGAACATGAAATGTGGGAAGAGAGGGTGACATTTGGGTTTTGATGTTGATGAAACAGAATAAATTCCCAATATTTATTGTCAGACTTTCCCAAATAAATTATTTTGGGACAAGTTCTGCCATGCTATGAGAAAAATTCAACCCAACTTCTTTAAACAAACATGGAAACTGGTTGATCAGTTAGTGAGAATTAACTTGAAGCTTTTGCAGGAAATCTTGGGTCAACAAGAACTATAACAGGTTACAAACAGATCTAATTGCTAAGGTAACTAGAAAACCATAATTTCATTGCTCCCTCTCTGTTGCTTATGGGTAGTTCTTTTTTCACTTTTGCCGAGTGATACCTTCTCCTGTAAAACTTTGCATCCCCTCCACAATATAAAATCTGGGACCAGATGGGTGCTGCTTATACTTTAGCAATAAAGAAAGCTACTATCTGACAAACAAACCACCAAAGTTTTTATCTTTGTCGGATGGCTGAAATGTGCAACTTTTGCTTGCAGTGTGTTTACCCCTTCACTACTAAACCTTTTTCTCCGTAAACATCACCATCACAGTTTCAACTTTTTGGCTTGAAGAGTATACCCATTAATATATACTTTTACTATACATGTCAATGTCATATATCATCATCATTGTTATTGCCATGGCCATCAATCATGCAGATCTTGTAAAATAGAAATAACTATGACCTACCCACCATGGCCCAGAGTGTTTGTTTTTAGTTTCCAATATCTTCAAGCTTCCACAGTACTTCCTTGGTGTTGGGTCTAAGTGATGGAGAAGGAGAACAACATGTCATGGCAAGCTGAAAGAATTTGAGAATGCGTTCTTTGATAACCAAGCTTTCTTCACTGGCGCTGTTACTATTGACAAGTATATCTGGATGGAACAAGTCATGAATTCTATGTCCAAGGACTGCATTTCTCATCAAGTTTGGCAAACTAAAATCCTCATCTGGTGTTGTTGGGTTTTGATTGATGGGCTCTTTCCCTGTGAGCAATTCAAGCAAGATGACCCCAAGACTGTATATATCAGTCTCTTCATTTGCATCCCTCATTTTGATCAGATCAGGGGCTTTGTAGCCTTGAGATGCTGTAGCTTCAAGCATTTCCTGGCCAGCAGTTGGATTCAGCAGAAGATGTAGGCTGAAATCTGAGATGAAAGGTTGGTAATGCTTGTCCAAGAGTATGTTCTTCAACTTGAGATTGCCATGAATTATGGGCTTCTGCAAGCCAGTGTGAAGATGATCCAACCCTTTGGCTATACCAACTGAGATCCTATATATTATGTCCCATTTGTGAGAGTCGCAATTGCTCTCTGCCATTGAAGACAAAGTTTGTTTATTAGTTCATAGTTATTGGAACAAAAAATACATGAGCAAAGAGAACTTTAATCAAAACAGCTCTAAATTTGGTAATGATAAGCACAATGAGCACAGTCACCCTTATCTCAAGGGAACATGGGAGGAGATACTGACAATGTTAGGTGCGGACATGTAAAAATTATTAAGTAAAGAATCCAAAAATGGTTGTATAACATGCACAAAAGTGATGAAAACTATGCAGACAAAGACAAACACCATCAGAATCATGTTAGGAGGGCTCAGTAACTCCCTGTAGCCTCCTCTGGGTTATTTCCCATATCAAAATTAGAAAGCAAAAAAAACAATTAAAATGAGATAGCAGAATCAACTTAGAGAGTAGTCATTCCTGATTATTTTAATTTAAGTGCATGCTTTAACTGCAGAATTGAAATTTTAATTGCTTCATTTTGAATGTCCTGGTTTCACAGGATTCAGATGACAAGCAAAATGTAGATCAGTTCCAACTCCAAAGAATAGTCAAAAGCGGAACATGAGAATTCAAAATTTTAAAAACACAGAATTTTATAGGTGAGTGATAAAGGAACTGTCAGAAGTTTTTAACTTTCTGTTCCACAACACAATATTTGCAATTCTGAAATCAATGCGAAGCAATCCAGACCCAGAAGGAAAAACAGGATTTTTCAAGCCAACATTTTGATCAAACACCGTTACCCTGCTTCCATATTGGCTATTTAATTTATTTCTTTGTTTATTAAATTTGCTCACAGGAAGTATCCAAAAGCTTATTAATTTGGTTATTTTCAAACAAAATGACAACAACCATCCTTTTGATTGAAGCCAACTTAGTTGATTTCAGCTCAATTGACCATGTTTCTTTTTCATTTGAATTTTCTTGGCAACCAAACAGAAACAAAGAGAAAGAAGGGAGATCACAGGGCAAGAAAATCACCTCTAACAAATTGAGCCAGATTGCCTCGCCAATAAAACGGATGAATCAGAAGCTTCTCACCTCTTGGTCCAGCATAAAACCCCAGAAGAGGCACCAAATTGGGGTGCCTTATGCACCCCAACAACTGAATCACTTCACCAAAATCTTCATTTCTTGCAGTGCACACGGGCCTTAAAAACCTCAGCAACCTCACTGAGTTGTTGCTCTGCAACAAAGCCTTGTAGAGTGTGCCATAGTTGGATTTTCCAATCACCTCCCCTGGAGCATCCAGTATGTCACAAATTGTGAGGTCCTGTCCATCCTGGAAAGTTATCAAGTCCTCTACCTGCACATCATCTTCTTCATGCTTCTGCTCTGAGTTTTCCACATCTTCATGCTCATTTTTTGCACTTCTGTTGCAGCAGAGGTAGATAACAAGTACCACAAATAATATCAAAACTGTAGTTGAGGTCAGTACAAGAACCAAATTGAGCATGTGGGTGTTCTTCATTCTATCAAAATTGTATTTCCTGTATGTGAAACATTATTTTTGAAACATGGAAGTCACAATTAACAAAAGATTAGGATCTGGGTTTGATGAGAGAGACTGAGGAAGTGTTAAACATTAATGCATGTAAAGAGATTTTCATACAAGTGGGAGTGGAAGACAAGAACATTGAGATGGGATGGTACTTTTTGGGGAGAGGGGGGAGTGGAACCCAAGATTTTTGGGAAATATAAGGGAAAGAAAATATAATGTTTAATCCAGAAATGGACTTTTGATGGAGGAATGAGTTGGTAGTATTGTAGAGAGAGGGAGAGAGAGAGAGACTTATACTAATGATGGAGGTGAAAAAGAGGACGAGAGCAGCACATATACTAATACTACGGCAGCTGAACCTTGTAAGGCAGATCTATGCCATGTGGTGTTCCATCTCAGAATTGACTGTTATTTTTGTGTTGTGGGTGTGAAAGTTCACATTTGCCACCAAAATATTCCCCATATCATTTTTTCATGCACCTCATGTCCTTTTCTGATTGGAATGCTATAATGCAATAGACAGTGAGATTTAGAAGGTGAAGACAATCAGTGGTTGTTACTTTTGTAAAAAAGTGACATTTCTCTTTTTTAAAAGCTCGGATCTTGGATTCTTCTATTTAAAAAATATAGGGGTTGGGGAAGGAGGGATGTCCCATCAGCTATGCTATGGAGTTACTGTCAATTTATTATATATAAAAAAAAAAAAACTCNTGTCAATTTATTATATAAAAAAAAAAAAACTCAAGGGAGAGATGACAGATGACTTTGACAATTTTTTTGATGCAAAGTTGTTACAAATACGGGTATTAAATTTTTATTTTTTTCTCTTCCCTTAGTTTATAAGCGATTTTTGACATTGTGTTTGTCTTCCACAAATAAGCTGCATGGTTACTGTCATTTGATTAAAATATTTGTGAAGAGAGAAAGGAATTGGAGATGATTTTCAGATCCAAACTTGTTTAATTGTTTGTATTCAATGAGAAGTAGTCTTCAACTACAATCTGGATCTCCAATCAGCAAGTGCAATAAGTATAAAATAAAAAAAGTAGTTGGCACATTGAACAATAGGTACTTGTTATGCTAGTGTCTGCGTAATTTTCTACACCAAAAACATTAGAATAACTTAGGGCAAGTATGAGACAAAAGCAATAAAAAACTTAGGGTAATTCATCAGTTTGGGCAAAGGATGTGAATTCAAGTGGGGTCATTTATGTGATAGAGGAAATTATGTGGTTTTTTCACATCATGAAAAAAAAGATGTCACCCGGGACCATAGCGAGAATTGGCTGCGTGGTTTTGCTGCGAGGTTGGGTGTTGGGCAGGTTTATCATACGGAGTTATAAGGTATCTTTCATGGTTTCTGCATGGCTTGGAAGTTGGGTGCCCAGGTGGTTTGGCTTGAATCGGACTCTGAGTGTGCGGTGGAGATAGTAAAGAAGTTTCTATTTCTCACCCTATATCAGCGCTTGTTCAAGGATGTCATGCTTTCTTGACTCATTGTTCGGAGGTTCGTTTGTATCATATTTATTGAAAGCGTAACATGGTTGCAGATTCTTTAACTGATTTTGGTTTATTTTTGTTTATCGGTATTCATCGTTTTGATTCTCTTCCCCATGTGTGGTTTCTCTTTATGGGGAGATTTGATTGGTATTAGTCATGAGCGTTCGGTGGTTTAGTTTCTTTAGACGTTAAGCTATGTTTGTAACCCCAAAAAAATAAAATTGTAACCAATTATGTAGATTATTCTACTAATATTTTTTCACAAGTTAAAAGAATAAAAAATTTGGCTCTCTTAAGATTAAAAAAAAAACAGCATAATTTTGACTCTCTACTTTCCACACCCATTCATAAGTAGACCATTAAATGTCTAACTTCTTTTTGGTGTGAGATTAAATGTCTAACTTCTTGTTGGTGTGAGATTAAATGTCTAACTATATTTATAAATTTTGCAATGCGGCTAGAGAATTAAATACCTCCCCACATTTTACAATGAACTTTAAAAAAAAAAAAAAAATTCAAGTCCGAAGATATTATTCTACTTAATTGTATTGTTATGCTGAATATACTTAATTGTATTGTTATGCGTGAAGATTAAGGTAGGCTAAACTAAAAGTGGTAGTTGAGAATTGGGACAATTTGTTAATTAACGGCGCAGATTGATGAGTTGTTCAGTGGCCCCCATCACCAAAGTTTGTGATGCCTAGCCAACTTCTCCATCAAAAAGGGGTGGGACACCTCGCAACGTGAGGCATGATGGTTGGTTGGTCAAACAAATTGTCAGTCTGTCAGACACACGGACACGTGGGCCCCATTTAGGAATTTACGTATGTGTAACGGCTTCGTATATTCTGTCGTTTAATTCCTACGCCAAGTACGACACCATGTCTGTGTCGTTTCTGACTTGCTCCCCGTTTCCCACCCAGACATCCTATAAACAGTGAACCATTTCTGCTCTGTTCTCTCCAGTCTCGACCATCATAATGGTGATCATTATTGTTCTGGCAACACAGGCTATAAAATAATACATTACTATTCCGAAATATGGTCCCAAAATCTATGCCCAAGATCCAAGAGAAAAAATGTTACGAATAACATAATCTGATATGAAAGTCAATTTTAAACTGCATTAAATATTAATCTAAGTCAGTAAGCTCTTCAATGCCTGACACAATTGAAAGCAATTTGTTACACCACTTCGTTCCTTACAAGAAGTTTGGGACCAATGTGGATAACACAACTTAAAAAGACACGAACTGATAAAATTGGTGCAACTGGGGATGCACTCAGCGTGGTCCTCTTTCATAATAAAGTATAGGATTCTGCATTCACTATAGATGCCAACCAGCTCTGTACAGTTTTTGGCTAGGATTGGATTCCAGATTTCCAATCAGCCACACAGTAGATGGAAATTTGTTGTGGATCCAACAAATTGTCAGAAGCCTGAAAGGCTGAAACTAGAGTGCCTGCGCATTAGAATTGTGGAAAAGCAATGTTTATAAGGACAGTTCTTCAAAAGTTCTGCAAGATGAAATACTTCCACAAACCCACATGTTTGTGTGTGTGTGTGTGTGTGTGTGTGAGAGAGAGAGAGAGAGGACAAAGTAAATTGAGGAGTATATATGATTGTGATTTTGATATTAACAACTGACTGTACTGAGTGTATATGGCATCCTCATAGATTTAATCCGAACAACAATTATATGACAGCTACCGCCTTGCCTTTACCAGTGACAACAAAACAATGGCTGCCATATGCACAATGTGATTATTCAAACGACTATAATGTTGAAATGAATGATGCCCCATTATGGAATATAATACATAGGATTTGGAAGCTTGAATGAGCGAATGGACATTGAGGTACCCAGTAAATCACTCCACTGGTCTCCAGAATTCCCAAGAATTCTATATCCCTCGTTTTCCATCTCACTCCTCTTCTCTGACTTGTAAATGGTCGCCAATTTCCCATGGTCTTCAGAGGCCCTGCACAGTATACGGAGCATAGGATTCAGAATTTCAGATAACCATTATGAAGCTGGTACAAGGTCTAAAAGCACAATGGCCTAAAGTCAAAATCTTCTTCATAGCATATACAAGGAACATTGTCTTAAAATGAAAGGTTCAAGTTCTGTAATCAAATGATTTAAAGAACAAAAGAAAGAGAGAAGAGAAGTGGTAACTGACAGAAAAAGAAAATGTCAAAATGTTAATCATAAACTTTTCAGAAGAATGATAAACTTTCTCTGTTTTTCTTATTCACCATTATCTTATTTAGACAAAAACATCCAATTTACATTTAGACACTGCCATTAATCTGTGTACCTAATAGACAATGACCAGTAATGAAGATGATCTGAAAAACACATGATGCAATGATATCTATTGATTTATGAGGATGAAATCATCAATGCACTCCACCAACACCCCTAACATAGCAACCGGGTCTATTTTTCAAACAAGCTTCGAGAAATTAACTATCTTTGATCTACGAGCAGGCGTCTAAAAAATACTAGGTCTAATACTCTAATTCGAGAAATTAATCAAGCAGTACGTAGTAGATTTTGATCAATATTTGGTGGGCAAGTCCTATTTGTTAACAAAATTACATACTTGAGTAACACAGCAACTGCATAATATAACACAGTAACACCTTCAGCCAATAAGTGAGGTGGGTCCTTGGTGATGTTTGAATAATGTGTATGCTCTACATGCGGCACCTAACTAATAACTGAGCTATCTTTTTCATATATTGAATCATTATTCATCCACTTCAATCGTTTCAAACCAAGTAAACATATAGAAAGTCAAATATCAGTACCCCACCCCAGGGAACTGCAATAATGGAAAAAGGATGGATGGACTACAGTATGGTATATGGATTCATAGAAAAGTAAACTTAGCAATGTGACTGAAAAAGAAGATGTATATCAGGCATGGCACTTCCTCTATTTTACGCCCCCAAACACCCCCCCAAGGGAGTAATAGCCTGAAATAGGAAAATAAAAGCAATGATTTAGTCATGCTAATGACATATGTTTGCCCATTTTGTAATCCTGCAATGCTCTTAATTTTTTCACATCCTAAATCTGGCCTAAAATACAGTGATGAGACAAATAACCCGTCTTTCTCTTAAAATTAAAAAAGAAAAAACCCATAATAAGACAATCAAATTGAATTAAAATTTGGGTACTTATACTAGTTAAACAATATAGCAATTCAGTTTCCCATCAATCTAGAAGAAAAATTCATACGCACCTCAAAATAAGCTTATGCCAATCTCGGAAGCCTGCATTGATCAGATTCTCAATGGTAGCCTTCCTCTTCCCTTCGCTGCGCCCGGTGAGCAAGAAAACCTTAAAACCCAAACCCAAAACCTCTTCATAGAGTTTCAAGCTGGATTTTATAGCAGGTGCCATGCCCTTGTCAACCCACTTATCGAACTCCAGATGATCAAAAACCTCCAACCTACAAAGTCCCACATACTATCCATATCAGCATATAAAAATATATTTCCATGAATAAAACTCAACACAACAGATCATTATAAAATTCAATAAATATAGAAAATAGAATTCTGGTTATATTTTTTAACAATAGCACTACAGAAACCTCGCATCAACTAAACCAACTCACTGTAGCAGATTCTAGTTAATAGATTTTTTTGACATTATATGGTCCTAAAAAATGATCCATCAACTTTCCAACACTCCAGTTTCCTTTCTCTTTCTGGGCTATAAAACAGGCTTCTATACATTCTGATTCAGATTTTGATAACAAGAATCTCACTCAACTAATTAAACAGTTATATATAAGGGTCTAATTTATTAATGTTCTGGTATTATCAAGTTCCAAACAATGAAATTTCTAAAATTCCCAGCATTCCAGTCAATCAAGTAGAGTTACCAAAATTAATATATTGTTCTCTTTCCCTACACTATCTCATAAGCCAAACATAATTCTCAAATGAAGTTTAAGAATCATACCCATAACCATGGTCGGCATAATAGGGAAGATTGGAAAGCAGAGTATCATCAATGTCAAAAATCCACACATCTTTGCCATCAACACTCAATTCAACACTCTTGGCATAAACTCCAGCCTCCTTAGCCACCCTTTCGAGATCAACACCATAAGCCCGACCCGTGACGTAGTCTTTCACATATTCTGCACATTCCTGTGGGATTGTTTTCCAGGGGCCGATGTTGTTGGCCTCCACAGAAAATCTCCAGCTGGTACAGTGTAATTTTAGCTCTTCGTCCAATTCTTTGAAGTGGGTCTCAGTGTTTTCGGGGTATTCGAGGATTAATGGCCTCGGTAGCAGGTGGGAATTGAAAGTTTCGAAAGAAAACGCGAGGGAGAGTAGCGGAAACAGAAGGAGGATTTTCAAGAAAGTCATGGTGGGCGGTGGAGAAAGCTGTGAACTTGGGAGAATCAAATTCTGGGTATTAAAGAAAAGGGAGTGAATTTATAAGGAAATTACAAAAAGAAGAAGAAGATTTTGTGAATATCTGAAAAATCAAAGGGAATTTATAGAAGGGAATCTATGAGGAAAATGAAATCCGAAGAAAAGAAAAGTGGGTACGTTGCTTTTCTTTTTTCTGCGAGATGAAATTTTAGATAAAAGAAATGCGTTTCTTTCTTGGTGTAGGAAAACCCCTATGGAACAATAACCTCTGTGTTTCAGGGTTTAAGAGAAGGAGCTGAAGAGAGGTGAGAGAAGGAAGAGAGTAGCGTGCGAGTTACTTGAACAGAGAGAGAGAGAGGGAACGAAACAAGAAGATTTGAAATATGGTTTACAGGTTGTACAGTTGAAGAGACTGGAGATGGAGGGAAGATTAACACGGCAGGTATACTATTTCTAGGGAGACCTTTTCAGATGATAGGGGCGTGTAGGCCCCGCTACGTGGCTGCAGCCTGCAGCATAGACAAATAGACTCTTTTTGTAATTTGCATAGAATTTCTGACCCTAACAATAAGTAAATTAATTCTGACAAAAAAAAAACAATAAATAAATAAATATATAATTTCTCGCATGCGCTTGTTAACCAGAAGGCCCCTTGAAGAAGTAAGCCCAAGCCCAAGCCCAAGTCCACGCTATTAGTATGTAAGCCGAGATCACGCCCAACAACCCACCCAAATACCCAATAAACACAATGTGTGTGAAGGGATAAAAGTAAAATTCATTGGAAATTGGATAAAAGTAAAATTTTTGGAAATTGTAGTCATTCACAATGTGATCCCGTTATATGAAAGTGCATGACGAGTGTTGTTATTGCTACCATGAAATTATCATAATCATGATCAAATGATCAGATGATTGATTGTTGATTTGATTTATTGTGTACTTAAATGAGATTCGACGAAAAATATAAAATATAATCGAGGTTGATTATGAAACCAAATAGCTAGTGAAATCCAATATGTGGTCTTTAAGTAAGGCCTTCTACTGTAGTAAAGTCCTTTTTTTTATAGCAAAATTTTATTTTAAGTGTGTGAATAGTATTTTTTGGGTATCAGTTTCACTATAGTACTAATACTTGTATTTAAGTATCATAATTTTAAATCTAATTAAATTATATCTAATATTAGTTAAATATTGAAAAAAGTTAAACCATTAATCATATTTTAAGAAGATATTTAATTTAAGGTTAATATTGAATATATTTGAATATTTTAGTTGTTCATCCAAATTAAGATTTCTCTATTTTATTACCCAAAAATGATTAACATAATATTA